>ML299048.1:0-10549 GCA_005239495.1 Nicotiana undulata
AGTCTTGACTGAATATAACGATCAAACCGCTGGCCCTGTATCTGTGGTGAGAAACTACCTGCTAACCGAGGTGGATATCGATGGAGTGGGGGCCTAAAATCACCACGTGGCTCCCTATAAGACCCCATAGTACGAGCCCTCTTACTCTGCTCCCTATCCCTCCGAGTATCACGAATCCAACGGGAAAGGTCCTCTGTAATCTGAGCAAAATCCTGTATGCGAGAAATACTACATCATCTGATAGGGATTCTACCCTACAGTCTCTAATCAGATGATCCCCCAAACCATCCACATAATGATGAACTCTAGCTCTCATGGTACGTACGATATCTGGTGCATACCTCGCCAAAGAATTAAACTTATGGTTATAATCCCTCACACTCATATCCCCCTGCTTCAGGCTAAGAAATTGGTCAAGACGGGCCTCCCGAACCTCTCGTGGCAAATAATGGGCTAAAAACGCCTCAGAGAAGTCCTCCCATTCTGCTGGCGGAGCATCAGGTCCTCTAGATCTCTCCCATGCCTCATACCATAGGACAGCTACATCACGTAGTCGAAAAGAAGCCAACTCCACAGCCTCAGNACCCCTGCTTCAGGCTAAGAAACTGGTCAAGACAGGCCTCCCGAACCTCCGTGGCAAATAATGGGCTAAACACGCCTCAAAGAAGTCCTCCCATTTTGCTGGCGGAGCATCAGGTCCTATAGATCTCTCCCATACCTCATACCATAGGACAGCTACATCACGTAGTCGAAAAGAAGCCAACTCCACAGCCTCGGTGACGGAGGCATGCATCACCCTCAATACTCTATACATATGGTCTATAAAGTCCTGGGGATCCTCAGTGGACCTGGATCCTGTAAATAATGGAGGGTCCAAATGAAGAAACTCTCGTACTGTCGAGCTTCCTGTCCGATCTCTCCGGGCATCTGCCCCCGACTTTAGCTGTCGCTCATGAATAGAAACCATCCTAGTCAGCAACTGAACTGCCTCCCTTATCCCCTGCTCCCTAGTCTCTGATGGGGGAACAACAGGTGCTGGAGGTCCTGTGTCTCTAGCTGCCTCAGGTACCAATGGAACTGGTGAGGATGGGGGTACTGCATCTCCCTGGGCTCCAACAAGTGCTGGGGAAGCTGAAACTAGGGGTACTGGAGACTCACTGTGTGCCTCTAAGGGAAATCTATCCCTTTGACCCGGTGGGGAACGACTGGTATTTTCCCCCGGATCCATACCTACCTCTCGCTGTGCCATCTCCTGAGCGTAGGTAGCCTGTTAGATAAGAAACACAAAGCACGATTTAGATTCCATATGTTCTTATAACTTTTCTCTATGCACGATCTATTAATTAAAAGAAATGTAACCATTCCTAAATGCCTCATAGCCTCCTCATTATAAGTGTGGTTCACAACACACCCATAAGCAAGACTCTACTAGACACGACTTGTGGACTCCCTGGGATACGACCTGCTCTGATACCAAGTTTGTCACACCCCCAAACTAGGGGAGGCACGACTGGCACTCGATGTTGTATTCGATCGAGTTAGCCACTAAACATACTAGCTAACTAGACTGGGGGCCCAACAGATCAGGCAGCACAACATCTGAAATACTAAGCCTGGACCGTTAAGGTCATGACCCGATTAACAATAAGTCATATAAACAAAGGTAGACAAGCCAAAATAATAAAGTACTAGCTGGCCGACGAGGCCGCGACTGAAGACATACATGCCTACACACATATATATATACATGCCAAGCCTATGGGCTGGAGACTGAAAGCTGCAAAAAGAAACCCAGAATACTGTGTCCACCATAGCCTCTAAGAGTATCATAAGCACTGTCGGAACAAGGCCCCGACTATACCTAAACTGTACAACAAAAGTAACCATCCTATGAAAGCTCCAGGAAGAGGTGGAGCTTACCAACTCACAGCTGAACCCCAAAATCCTAGCGGAGGGGTCGATCAGAGTCCCTACCTGGACCTGCACGCACGAAACAAAAATGCAGTGTCCCCAGGCAATGAGACATCAGTACGAATGAAAATGTAGTGGTATGTAAGGTAGAAAGTAGAATCATACATAGCTGATGTAAAAAGGGTAATAGAGATACCACCTGACACTGAAACTCTGATAGCCTCCATGGCTGACATCCGACCTCATAGTAATCAAATATGCATGGTATGCTCGTGTAATCGTATGTCGTGAATACATATATATTGATGCAAATGCATGACATACCCAACCAAATGCTAGCAATGGCGGTCTCTCCCGGTAGCTAACCGGTATCATATTGCCAACCTGTGGCCATCTGTATAATATATATAGTCTTTTGGGTAAATAGGCCCCTTACCTCCGATTATAGCTCGAAGTCCATGCATAATATGCCATGTATGATATGAACTTTGAATGCACATAATAGGCCATAACAAGAACTTATCCAATCTTGGCTCATTGATACTCTTATTCTCAAAATCTCATAATAACCTTCGTATCACATACAAATGTCTCGTGGAACCTTATATGTTTTTTTTTAATAAGCTTGAAATTAACTCGACTTTTAGAAAGATAACTTAACTCTGAAGATGTTCATAAAAAGCTTAAGGTGCTTCACTTAGTCCTTATACCTGATTTCTTGATAATTAGTAAAAGCAAGTATTTCAAAAATCAAGTGTTTTAGTAGTTTAAACATAAAAATTATATTTGAGATTTTTGGAAATCGACGTATCACTTTAGAGATTTTAAAATACACTTTAACAAGGAAGAATGACTGATCGCAAATACTAAATGCCTTTATTTTTAAGTCACACAACCCAAATACGAATAAGAGTTCATATATATGGACATATAGTTAAGAAAGCCGACAAAATGACATATATAGATGTCGAATACCCTATTTAACCGAACGAGTTGAATATCAACCTAATACCTTCATGAAAATACTTTAGCTACGATCCCAATGCCTTTCTCAGAAGGTCTTTCTAGTAATAGAATAGTAAAATACTACATTTGGCGTCTTAGGAATTTCCCAGAATTCGTGCTAAAAGGAAGGACAGAGCTTAGCCTTAACATACCTTTCCAACGAACGTACGAATGCCGGTAGTTCCTTCACGAACGTTGTTCCTTACGTCCCAAGCTTCGCAAACACTATATATATGCAGCTTATACGCACCTATAAATAGTTCATAATTGAGTTTAAATCGGCAGATTTGCCATATGACCCTAACTTGACGAAAGGTCCGTAGAACTTTGTAAACACGATCATAAAAGAGTCTGAAGATTATTACCTTGGAAAATCAAGTATAAAGCTTGAAGATACAGCAAGAACAACAAATTCCTATCTTCCAAAAATAGCTCCAAACACAGCTAATAGAAGGGGAAAACGATTGCAAAGCGTAGAGATTAGGTTTCTAGGCACGGGGGCAAACTTTAACGATAGAAATCATCAAAAACGTACCTTAATCACTCAAAACCACCATGGAACCCTCTCTTCAGTTTTCTCACTGTTTTGGGACGAAGGTGAAATGTTTTTTGGTCTTAAAAGTCGGATTTTCCGACTTATACTACTTGTTTGACCCGACCCGGCTCGCGACCCGGTTTCAGCCCGGACAGTCTGTGGTAAAACAGTCATAACTTCTTACTCCGATGTCGGTTTGATGTGAGGTTTTTTTGGTTGCGAACTAGACTCGTAGACCTTCGATTCGGTAGGTTGTGGGTCCCATAACTCTTTATATATTGGGAGAAATTATCTGATACATTTGACCCAAAGTTTAGAAAATTTATTAGAGAAATTTACGATAACTTTTGCCGACCTTTATTTCGCAACCTGCTTGACTCCAAAAATTAACATGTGACCCGTGTCATATTATAATACCTCATAACACATTATTCTTAGCATATTATACACTCTTAGTCTTATCTCACAGGTGCAAGTTAACTTAAATCTTCCGAACGCGTGGGGTGCTACCCGAGTCATTTCTTTAACCACAAACCTTTGTTTAAGGGATTCCTTAGACCTAAAGCTTTAGTTTTGTTCCTTGATATTACCACACATTTTCAGTCTTATTATCCCAACGTGCTATACGCAATCATATATACCTAATATAACCACGCCACTTTACGTATATTACGCAAGAGAAGAGAAAAAAAACACATGGGGTCTCACACTTTCCCCCTGTACTGCATGACGAATTCTGAGTTACAGACTGAGTTCTGGTAGATTTATCTTGAGGAGATTATGATCGAAAAGTTATATTTCAAAAGTATATTTGAAAAGCATTTGTCTTGCAGAAAATAATATTTGAAATTCATTTATTGGGAAAGTATATTTGAAAATCACGTATCTTGAAAGAACTATGTTTTAAAGATTTCTTTCTCTCTCTCTTATATATACATTCGGAGAAAGTATGTTTCAAAGAGGATCTTTTTATACTGAAATGATTACACCTTCAAAGCTTTCAATATAAAATGCGGTTTTAAAAGTTTTCATCAATTTATTAGGTTTATTGGTTAAAGTCTGATGTGGACAACGCTGACGCTGTGCTGAGTTGCCGATGTGATTATTGTGTGGTGGTTTTTCGTTTTGGCTCGTATTTTCTGTCCATTCTTCTGGTATTATTATGTTTTTCCGCTGATTAGTTTTCGGTAATTCCTTCCGCATTTTATTGCCATGTTGTTAACTATATCATAAAACCTTTAGATAGATATTATGTCTGGTCATTTCAATATTGTTGCCTGTTTAATTAATTAGACCAGTGGTGTCTCGACTAGTCCTCGTCACTAGTTCATCGAGGTTAGTCTTGATACTTAGTAGGCACCGTTGTGGTGTGCTCATACTACACTTCTGCGCATTTTTGTGTGCAGATCCAGGTAATTATTGTTAGTAGCTGCGCGGATCATTGACGAGGAGACTCAAGGTAACCTGCTGCTCTGTTCGCAGGCTTCGGAGTCACCTTCTTGTATTTATTATTCATACCCTGTTTTATTCATTCCGAATAGTGGTAATTAGAGATTTTAGAGTAAATTCTTAGAGCTTATGACTTGTATTGCCGGTTTTTGGAACACTGTAATTCTGTCAAGATTTCCATATCGAGACTGCTAGATTTCTTGTATTATTGTTGTTGTTCCTCTAAATGTCAGGCTTACCTAGTCCCTAAGACTAGGTGCCATTACGATACCCAACGGAGGGAAATTTGGGTCGTGACAAGTTGGTATCAGAGCACTAGGTTCATAGGTGCTACGAGTCATAAGCGAGTTTAATAGAGTCGTGCGGATCGGTACAGAGACGTTTGTACTTATCTTCTAGAGGCTACGGAACTATTAGGACAATTTCACTTCCTTCATTCCCATCGTGCTAGTTCATTGATCTCGAAGTTTGAAATTTTTGTTCCTTTCTCTCACCGATGGTGAGGACACGAGAGGCCGACGAGGAGCACGTGCCGCAGTTAATATGCCTACCAGAGCAGTCGTGGAGGAGCTGCAAGCAGTTCTAGTTGGGGATGCATGTTGCTACCCCAGACTTCAGCAGACCTGAGCGTAGGTTTTGAGAATAATTGGTACATTGACTCAGGCAGGGTTCATGCCAGGTGCACCAGCTACTTCACAGATCAGGGGAGGAGTTGAGACTCCCATTGTCTACGCTCCAGAGCAGTGAGATCATGTTAGTCAGGATCTAGTTGCGATGGCAACACAACATGTGGTTTCAGCTCAGCCCGTGGTTAGGGCAGCAACATCGAAGGAAAAACACCTTGAAATGGAAAGTTACAGGAAGTACCACATTCCTATCTTTCAGTGGATTGGCGAGGGTGATGCCAGGATTTTCTGGGGAAGTGTCACTATATTCTTTGTACTTCGGATATTGTGGAGACGAGCGGGATTGCTTTTGTTACGTCTCAGGTTCATAGTAGTGGTTTGGTCAGTGGTGGCGGTATATGAGTTGGGGTAGCCTGGTCGAGTCAGCTTCACTTGCATGGATTCAGGTTTCAAAGATGTTTTGAGGGAGTTTGCACTCCAGTCCCTCCGAGATGCATGACACGCGGAATTTGAGCATTTGCGTCAGGGCACTATGTCAGTATTGGAGTACGCCGTCAGACTCAGTGAGTTGGCCAGTTATGTACCTCACTTGGTTGCTTCGGTTAGGAGGCGAATCCGTAGATTCATTGAGGGACTCAAGCATGATATTCGGTTCAGCAGGACGCGAGAATTAGAGTCGGATGCCTCGTTTCAGTAGGTAGTAGGGATCGCTCTCCGGTTAGAGAGCATGTGGGGCCGGGAGCGAGAGGACAGACAAATCAGGAGAGAGAGTTCAGGGAAGCAAGGAGGCCTCGAAGGCCGGAGAAATCTACTGGTCCTTGTTATGGAGGCAAGGTGTGACACGGTAGAGGTTTTTGTGGGTCAGCTAGTTTAGTTGCATTACCATCTTCGCATGGGGTTTTAGGTACTCATGGGTCTCAGAGTACTCACATTTGTTCAATTTCCACAGGGTGAATGATTGTTCCAGGATTCAGGGAGGTATGTTATAGCAGGGTATTCAGGTGAGTAGAGGGCGCCCAAGAGGGGGAGGCCCGACCCATGGATGTGTTTCCTATTGTAAACTAGAGGCCATTATGCCAGATATTGTCACCAAGGTATGTTTTGATGTGTTAAAGAGGGGTACCATTTGTATTTCACTATAGTTCTGTTGGTCGGGACTAGTTTCCCTTATTTGTTGCTTATTTACGAGTAAGTTTTATGCTTGGCACTCTATTTTCGTGTTTTCTCCTGTTGGGAGATTTTATGAGTAATAGCTTATGTCTATCGTTGTTTGATTCATCATTGATAGTGGTGAGACTAGAAGCGAGTCCTTGTTGTTCATCATGGTAGGATTTATGTGATTTTCCTAAGTATTTTGTTTACGAGCTATGATTTGATACTCCATCGAGATGTGAGCTCAGTGAGCGTTATGATTTTTATCAGCCTAGTTGGTGGGGAATTTCAATTGGTATGATATATTCTCAGTATGTGATCCAGAGTTGAGGGCGAGATCCTCGTGATATTCGTGATTCGATATGTTTGGACCGGGCTGAGTACCGCGGTGGAAATTTTATCAGGATGGGATCCTTGTGATTTGTTCATATGCTTTGTTTCTTCCTGGTTATTTCACTTTCGTAATTCAGTATTGATAGAGAGTTGCGCCTACGGGCTTGTTTGATAGTTCCTTTACATGTTTCTCATTTCATATTCAGTCATTTTCGTTATGTGCTCCTTTAGTTTTAGATTGCGGGATGTGTGCCCGGTAGTGTTAGTTGTGGCTTGGTGATACGGGTGTCTATAATGAGGTCTCCGTGTTCATTGCATCGTTATCAGTATTGTGGGGTTTGGAAACAGATTTCCTTCGTATGTGGGGCTAATTGCCAATACTGAGTTGGATTCGAGCAGCTATTGTGATCAGAAGTGTTATATTGAGCCCATGTGTGATGTGTTTCATTGTATGGTTGTGCCTTATGGGTATACTCATGAGTTAATGCAGCTGGTTGAGACTAATGCCGATTATAGATTGAGAATCAGGTCTTTTGGAAATGAGTGTAAGATGTGAAATTGAGGTATGAGGATTATCAGTGGTGATAGGAAGGCTAAATTGCAGTTGTGATGGCGTCATCAGGCTTATGTAGGTTGGGGTGATGTGGTATCACCCGTGAGTGTGTGTTGGAAGTGTGAAATCGGTGATTGGATGAGTTCGAGGTGAATCTTGGCACGTTCTGGGACGAACGTTTGTTTTAAGAAGGGGAGAATGTAACGACCCGACTGGGTGTTTGGAGAATTTAAGCTCCGTTCGGTGGCGTAAGGTCTTGAACAACTTCACATTGTGTATATCGACCTGCGTGCGTGGTTGGATTCAGTTACCGGATGATCCGGAGTCAAATTGGAAGGCAAATTACAATTTTTGAAGCTTAAGTGATGGAAGTTAACCAGAGGTTTGACTTTTGAGTAAACTGCCTCGGAATGAGTTTTGGGTGACATCAACCGCTTTGTATGATGATTTTGGACTTAGGCGCGTGTCCAAAATTGGTTTTGGAGGTCCGTAGAGTAATTTGAGGTAATTCGGCGAAGGTTAGAATTTCGGCGATTCCGACCGATAGGTAAAAATTAGATATCGGGCTCGGAATGGAATTCTGAGAGTGGTTGTAGGTCCGTTGTGTCATTTGTGACTTGTCTGCAAAATTTCACGTCATTCCGGGTTGAATTGATTAGTTCGGCACGAGTTTTGATATTTGAAGTTTTGAAAATTCATAAGTTTGATTATTGGTTTGATTCGTTGTTTTGGTGTTGTTTTATGTGATTTGAAACCTCAAGCGCGTTCGTGTTAGGTTATCTGACTTGTTCGTGCATTTAGACGGGGCCTCGAGTGTGTTTCGGATGGGCTACGGGCCATTTTTTCCAATTTTGAACTGTTGTTTTCTAGTGTCTGAAGTCCTCCATCGCGATCGCAGTGCTTCTTTCGCGATCGCGATGTGCCTCTACTAGTCACCTCAAATTCTTCTCCGCGTTCGCGTAAATGACCACGCGATCGTGTAGCTCCATACCCCTCCCCATCGCGTTCACATTCTATGTTCCGCGTTCGCATAGTAGAAACCATGCCTTAGGCACTGGTACCCCGTTACCCTCTGCGTTCGCATAAATCCCTTCGCGATCACAGGAGTTAGCCCATTCCTTATACACGATCTCATAAGCTATACCACCATCGCATAGCACATATTTGACCAGCAACCATTTCCTTATACGTGACCGCATAAGCTATACCGCGATCGCATAACACATATTTGACCAGCAACCATTTCCTTCTACGCGATCGTATCTCATATTCCACGATCGTGATGCACAAAACACCTGGGCAGAATATAAGTTTTCAAAATCGGGAGTTTCACCATTTTTAACATATTTTAACTTCAAGAGCTCGGTTCTTGGCGATTCTTTGAGAGTTTTTCACACAAATCGAATGGGTAAGTGTTATTCCACTAGAATTGAATATATTCCATGAATATGTCCTTGTTTTTACCATTTAATTTGTGTTTTTAGTTGAGGAACAATGTGGGTTTTGAAAGAAAATTTCTAAAATGAAAAATCATGATTTGAAGGACCAAATGGTATCGGAATTTGATAATTTAGTATGGTTGAAATTGTATCGGAATGGGTAATCGGATTTTGTAAAATTTGTCGGGTTCCGAGGTGCTGTCCCGAGGGTCGACTTTTGGGTCGATTTTTATAAATTTGTAAAGATTGAAGCTTTATTATTCAGAATAGACCCTTATACGTTTTATATGTATTTCGAAGTTGTTTTAGTTGATTTTGAGCCATCCGAAGGTCTTTTCACCTGAGAAGTTCGTTTTTGAGTACAGGGTTGTCGCCGTCGAGGTAAATATCTTGCCTAACCTTGTGTGGGGGAACTACCCCTTAGGATTGAGTCTTCTTTGTTGGTTGTAGCCCGTGTATGCGAGGTGACGAGTGCGTACATGGACTTATTTGCAAATAGGTTGGCCTTTTAGGATTTGTAGGTCCTTATATTACCCGTGTATGAATTGTAATTGTTAATTCGAGTCCTTGATTGCTAATTTCATCCTTTCCTGCTTAAAGTAAAATTACTGCTTTTAGATTCCTTCGTTATCTAGTTGATCTTAATTGACTTAACTGAATATTTTACCTCATTTACCATCATGCTACATTTTCTTCATAAACTGCCTATTTGATTAGAATTAGTATTATCTAGCCCTATAATTGTTTAGCAGTAATTGAAATATCTATATGTTGGTGTCAAGCATGCCCGTGAGTCTTACATTGTGATTTCTATGAGTTTCCCTTAAGTGCATACTTAGGTTTAGTTGATAATCGTCCATGTTGATGGTATTTCCTTGGTGTTGCCTATCACTGAGCGTTGTTCAAGCTGAGTTTATTCTGTGAAGCTAATTGTCTAAGTGAGATTGGTTATAGCTGCTTCCCTTGCCGGGATGATTTGGTTTCTTCAGTTGTGAACTTGAATATATGGAATCGTTGCTATATTTGCCTTGATTTCCCCTCGTTATGTTGTTTCTCGTTGTGCTTGGCATTCCTTTCAGTGGTTACTTCTTATGAGTGAGTTTTTACCATTCTTGTGATTCAAGTCTTTGTATTGATTTGTTTATTGCACCTTGCATTCTATCTTTGTTGCTTTTGCGCCATTTGTGGCAATGTATGTTGTTTCTGTCGCATTCTGGTTGTTTTCCTCAGTGGCTGCATTGCATATTTAAATTGGGACTACGGACGAGATTCCGGGAGCCTTTCCCTTGTACTGCATTGCATATTTAAATTGGGGCTACAGATGTATTCCAGGAGTTTTCCCCCCTGTACTACATGAGAAATTCTGAGTTATGGACTGAGTTCCGATAGATTTATCTTGAGGAGATTATGATCGAAAAGTTATATTTCAAAAGTATATTTGAAAAGCATTTGTCTTGCAGAAAATGATATATGAAAGTCATTTATTGGGAAAGTATATTTGAAAATCACGTATCTTGAAAGAACTATGTTTTAAAGATTTCTCCTT
>ML299054.1:0-45419 GCA_005239495.1 Nicotiana undulata
AGCAATCAACCCTCTAAGACCGTCTTTCCTATATAATCCGACTCCGAAACAACGATATCTAGGTATAATTCAATCAATAATATCAATAAAGACTCAACAATACAATCTCATAGCCTAGATATTCAATTTCTAGCATTCTTCCAAAATTACCAAAATTCGACCCCGGCCCGCTTGGTTCAAACTCGAGGTTCGGACCAAAACCCGATCACCCATAACCCCACAAGTTAGAATATATAATTTGTTTCAAGATCCGACCCCAAATTGTGGATGAATCACCCAATTCTCCCACAAACCTAACACTACCCAAAAACCCAATTCTCACTTTGATTTCATGTTTTTAGCCCTAGATTCTAGTGATTAGGGAAGAAAAGTGGAAGAATTTCGTGTTAGGAACACTTACCTAAGAAGCTATGGAGGAATGGTCTCTCAAGAATCGCCCAACGAGAGTGGAGAATAAGAAGTTGGAGAAAAATGGGTTTAATCCCATCTATTTTCTGTTTTTGAACTTAGGAAATTTGTGAACAAAACTGCCCTATGCGATCGCGAAGGGTGGGCTGCGATCGCATAGAGGCAACCCTTTAAAGAACTGCGATCGCGTAGCTTGGGGACTCGACCCTACGAGATCGCGAACAGGAACCTGCGACCGCGATGAGTACCTAACCAGCCCCTCACCCAGACCTCCTACACCTCTATGCGATCGGGAACACTGCTATGCGATCGCATAGAGGAATGACCTGATCCTCACCTATCTCTATGCGATCACAGGGGAACCTTCGATCGCATAGAGTAAAACCTGGGACACCAACAACAACAACCTTACACCAGATTTTTCCTGCTTTTACACCCAGTTAGCTACCCGAAACTCACCCGAGCCCTCGGGTCTCCAGACCAAAAACACACACGACTCCCAAAACATCTTACGAACTTATTCAAGCTTTTAAATCACCAAAATATCATCAAAAACACGGAATTAAACCTCAAAACTCTTAGAAATTTCTTAAAACTTCATAAAGCTTAACTTTTCCAATTTTAATCCGAATCACGTCATTTCAAGTCCGTTTTACACCAAATTTCACAGATAAGTCACATAACATTTAATGAACCTGTTCTGGGCTTCGAAACCATAATATGGGCCCGGTAACACGGTTTTCACATAATAATTCATTTTCAAAATCCTTTATTATTTTCATAAAGCAATTTTCTTTAAAAATTCATTTCTCGGCTTAGGACCTCGGAATTCGATTCCGGGCATACGCCCAAGTCCCATATTTTCCTACGGACCCTCCGGGACCGTCACATCACGGGTCCGGGTCCGGGTCCGTTTACCAAAAATGTTGACCAAAGTCAACTTTATTCAATTATTCAATTCAAAGTTTCATTTTTATCAAACTTTCACATAGAAGCTTCTCAGCTACATGCCCGGGCTGCGCACGCATATCGAGGTGAGATTAACAGTGGCTTTCAGGGCCTCGGAACACAGATTTAGCTAGAATTACTTAGGATGACCTTTTGGGTCATCACAATGTAAGACAAGTAAACATCGAAATGCATCAAAATGAGGTATCCAAATAACGGTTGAAATTAAGCAAGTCCTGTATCTTCCGTGGCGTACGGCCCGCTACAAGAAATGCAATCACTCTCATCACTCCGCCGTGGCGTACAACCCGATCCCATAGTGTAATCACTCTCATCACTCCGTCGTGGCGTACGACCCGATCCCATAGTGTAATCACTCTCATCACTCCGTCGTGGCGTACGACCCGATCCCATAGTGTAATCACTCTCATCACTCCGCCCCCAATCCCATAGTGTAATCACTCTTATCACTCCGCCGTGGCGTACGACCCGATCCCATAGTGTAAAACAAGAACAATGGAAACGAGTCAAGTATCACTATCCTTTCGATGAAACATTACCAATCACAACAGAAGCACATAACATATTTACATTATGACAGGGGAAAACAATGAACATGTTGAGGCCTAACTACCCGGACAAAGCAATAATAGCCACTACGTGCGGACTCTCGTCACTTGGTGCGTCCGTAGGCCCCAAACAAGTACACATAGCATTTAAAGTTACCTAGGGGGATGGTTCCCTCTTACAAGGTTAGAAAGGAGACTCACCTCGTGACGAAATCACCCCTCGGCTCAAGGATGTGCCCGAATCTCCAAAACCTACCCTCGACGGCTCGCAACTAGCCAACATAGCGTAATTGAATCAATTTTAAGTTCAAAGAAGCCCTAAATTAAGCATTCTTGAAGGAATTCGGAATTTCGACCCCGGGGCCCACACGTTCGGATTTCGAAGATTCTCGAAGGAATCAATTGCCCGAAGCCTAAGGATCATAATTAAGCAAGTTTTACCAAGATTCATGGCTTAAAATAGATAATTCACTAATTTCCCAAAATCCCTAAATTACTACCCAATTCCACCATTTTGGGATAATTTAAGAGAAGATTCAACTAGGAATTGATAATAAAACTTAAGAAATCATGGAATATACTTACCTCAATGGGAGTGGTGGAAGGTCCCTTGAAAAGCTCTCTAAAAGCTTGAGGTTGAAGATGAGAATTGAAGATTTTGTCTATGTCCCGAATTAAAAAGAGACTACCCAGCTAAAGCTTCATTGCTATCGCGACAAGAGGCATGCGATCACGAAGGCCAACTGGCCAGACCTCTGCGATCGCAGCTGAGGTCCTGCGATCGCGAAGAACAAATTTTCCCGGCCCAGATGCGACCCTATGCGATCGCGAAGATGAGCTGCGATCGCAAAGGTATAGGCTCCAGCCTTCCGCGATCGCACAGACATGTCTGCGACCACAAAGGCCAAGGACCCAACCTTCCGCGATCACAAAGAGGAAGCTGCGATCCCATAGAACACCCAACAACCCAGCCAACCTCCTTCTCTGCGATCGCAACCCTCCTTCTGCGATCGCAGAGAAGAAAACCATACAGCAAAAATCTGGTTTTTCCAACTTAGCTCCCGGGGGTCTTAAACCCACCCGAGCCCCTCGGGACCCCGTCCAAAAGCACTGACAAGTCTGTATTCATGATACGGACTCGCTCGAACTTCTGGAACACGAAAAAGAACAACGAAACTCAAAATTCAACCCCAAAACCAAATTGAATCAACTTAAGAATTTAAGAATTCTAGAATTCAATTCAATGCACTGAACCGGCCTATACTACTCGGAATGACTTCAAACTTTGCAGACAAGTCATAAATGACTATACGGAACTATTCCTAGTCCTGGAATTCTGTTTGGACATTGATAGCACAAAAACACGTGCCAAACCAAATTTCAAACATAAGGAAATCCTAATTTCAATTTCGGGCGCCGAAATGCTCCCGGGTCATCGAAAACCCGAGCCGAACATACGCCCAAGTCTAAAATCATCATACGGAGCTACTGGAGATGTCAGAACTCGATTCCGAGGTCGTTTGCTCAAAATGTTGACCGAAGTCAAACTTGGCCAAATAGGCCAACCTTAAGGAACCAAGTGTTCTTAAATCACCCAAACCATCCCCAAATCCTGAACCACCCGCTCCCGCAAATTTTAAAGCACGAAT
Organism: Nicotiana undulata; assembly: GCA_005239495.1. Lineage (NCBI taxonomy): Eukaryota > Viridiplantae > Streptophyta > Magnoliopsida > Solanales > Solanaceae > Nicotiana > Nicotiana undulata. The sequence goes on from ML299054.1 coordinate 3,575, forward strand.
AGCCGCTATGGAAGGTTTCATTTAAGGAAACGGGATCCTAATACGCAAAACGACCGGCTGGGTCGTTATATTCTCCCCCTCTTAAACAAACGTTCGTCCTCCCAAGTCGCCTCCTCGGCTGGTTGGACCCTCCACTGAACCTTGACCGCAGAAACTGTCTTGGACCTCAACTGGCGGTCCTGCCTATCAAAAATAGCAACTGGCTCCTCCTCGTAGCCCAACTTCTCATCTAACTGAATCGTGTTATAATCAACCACATGCGAGAAGTCGGTGTGATACCTCCGGAGCATGGATACGTGAAAGACCGGATGAACTCCTGATAAGGCTGGAGGTAAAGCAAGCTCATAAGCAACCTCTCCGACACGCCTCAATACCTCGAAGTGACCTATAAACCTGGGGCTCAGCTTGCCCTTTTTCCCAAATCTCATAATGCCCTTCATCGGAGAAACCTTCAACATAACCTTATCTCCCTCCATGAATGCTATATCACGTGCCCGCTAATCTGCGTAGCTCTTCTTCCTAGATTGTGCTGTGCGGAGCCTCTCCTGAATAATCTTCACCTTCTCCAAAGAATCTCTCACCAAATCTGTGCCATATAACTTGGCCTCGCCAGGCTCGAACCACCCGATAGAAGAACGACATTGCTGACCATATAACGCCTCGAATGGAGCCATCTCAATGCTGGATTAGTAGTTGTTAATATATGCAAACTCCGCCAAAGGCAAGAACTGATCCCACTGACCTCCAAAATCAATCACACAAGCCCTGAGCATATCCTCCAAAATCTGAACCGTACGCTCTGACTGGCCATCAGTCTGAGGGTGAAAATGCTGAGCCGAGGTCTATCCGAGTGCCCATCTCTCTGTGCAAAGCTCTCCAGAAGTGCGAAGTGAACTGAGGACCTCGATCTGATATGATAGACACCGGCACACCATATAGCCGAACTATCTCTCGAATGTAAATCTGAGCCAGCCTCTCTGTCGTATAAGTAGTAGCCACAGGGATGAAATGCGCCGATTTGGTCAATCTATCCACAATGACCCAAACCGCGTCAACCTTCCGCGAAGTCCGAGGCAACCCAACCACGAAGTCCATGATGATGCGCTCCCATTTCCACTGAGGAATGGGCATCTACTGAAACAAGCCTCCTGGCCTCTGGTACTCGTACTTGAACTGCTGACAGTTGAGACACCTCGCCACATACAACATTATATCCTTCTTCATTCTCCTCCACCAGTAGTGCTGCTTCAAATCACGATACATCTTGGGTTCCCCTAGATGAACAGAATACCGAGAACTGTGCGCCTCTGCTAGAATCGGCCCTGAAGTCTCAAAACACCATCCTCGCCCAAGGTAACCTCCTTGTCCCTACCCTGGACCACCGTATCCCGAAGCTCTACAAGACATGGATCATCAAACTGTCGAGCCTTAATCTCTCCCAGTAATGAAGACTGAGCAACCACATGAGCTAGAACTCGACGAGGCTCTGATAGATCCAATCTCACCAGGCGATTGGTCAAGGACTGAATGTCCAAGGCTAAAGGCCTCTCCTCAGCTGCAATGTAGGCCAAGCTACCCATACTCGCTGCCCTCCTACTCAAAGCATCTGCTAATACATTCGCCTTACTCGGGTGATACAGAATAGTGAGATCATAGTCCTTTAACAACTCAAGCCACCTCCGCTGTCTCAAATTAAGGTCCCTCTACTTCAGCAAGTACTGCAAACTACGGTGGTCAGTGTAGACCTCACAAGATACACCATACAAGTAGTGCCGCCAAATATTCAAAGCATGAACAATCGCCGCCAACTCTAAGTCGTGCACATGATAATTCACCTCATGAACCTTCAGCTGACGCGAAGCATACGCAATAACCCTGCCACCCTGCATCAACACACATCCCAATTCAACGCGCGAGGTATCGCAATACACAATGTACAACCCAGACTCGGAAGGCAATGACAGAATTGGTGCTGAGGTCAATGCTGACTTGAGCTTCTGAAAGCTCGCCTCATAATCGTCGGACCATCGAAACGGGGCATTCTTCTGAGTCAATCTAGTCAGTGGAGCTGCAATAGAGGAGAATCCCTCCACGAATCGACGGTAATAGCCGACTAAACCCAGAAAACTTATGATCTCTGAAGCTGAAGTAGGACGTGGCCAGCTCTGAACTGCCTCAATCTTCTGCGGATCAACCTTGATACCCTCTCCGAAAACCACATGCCCCAAGAATGCCACAGACTCCAACCAGAACTCGCACTTCAAGAACTTAGCATATAACTTCTGCTCTCGCAAGGTCTGAAGCACAACTCTCAAATGTTGCTCGTGCTCACCAAGGCTCTGTGAGTAGATCAATATATCATAAATGAAAACAATAACGAAGGAGTCGATAAACGGCCTGAACACCCTATTCATCAAGTCCATAAATGTTGCTGGGGCATTGGTCAAGCCAAAGGACATCACTAGGAACTCATAATGGCCATATCTGGTGCGAAATGCAGTCTTCGAAACATCAGAAGCCCGAATCCTTAACTAGTGGTAACCCGATCGCAGGTCAATCTTAGAAAACACTCTAGCACCCTTCAACTGGTCAAACAAATCATCGATGCGCGGCAGAGGATACTTATTCTTGATGGTCACCTTATTCAACTGACGATAGTCAATGCATATCCGCATAGACCCATCCTTCTTCTTCACAAATAAGACTGGAGCACCCCACGGCGACACACTCGGCCTGATGAACCCCTTGGCCAACAACTCCTCAAGCTGCTCTTTCAACTCTTTTAGCTCCTTAGGAGCCATACGATAAGGGGGAATAGAAATAGGCTGAGTATATGGAGCCAAATCAATACAGAAGTCTATATCTCGATCTAGAGGCATGCTTGGGAGATCTAAAGGAAACACATCTGGAAACTCTCGAATAACATGCACTGAATCGATGGTAGGAGAATCGGCAGTAGTGTCCCGCATGAAAGCAAGGTAAGCTAAGCAACCCTTCTCGACCATGTGCCGAGCCTTCACAAAGGAAATGACCCAGCTGAAAGCACTCACCGAAGAAACTCTCCACTCCAACCTCGACGACTTAGGCATGGCTAATGTAACTATCTTAGCATGGCAATCCAACACCGCATGATAAGGAGATAGCCAATCCATGCCCAAAATAACCTTAAAATCAACCATATCGAGCAATAATAAGTCGGCACTGGTCTCAAGCCCACAGAAAGCAATCACACAAGATCGGTAGACTCGGTTTACTACCACAAAATCGCCCACAGGAGTGGACACATACAAGGGATAACCCAAGGACTCACGAGGAACATCCAGGAAATGAGCAAATAATGCTGAAACATATGAATAGGTGGATCCTGGATCAAATAGCACTGAAGCCTCTCTACCACAGACTGAGATAATACTTGTAATCACAGCGTCTGAGGCCACTGCGTCTGATCTGGCCGGAATAGCATAGAATTTGGCTGAAGCACCCGAAGACTGAGTTCCCTCAGAACGAGCTGGAGCTGACCGACCCCCTCCTGACTGACCTCCCCCTCTAGGGCGGCCCCTGCCAACCTGACCCCTACCCCTAGGTGGTCGTACCCCATGTGCTAGAATCATAGGCTGGTGACTCTGCTGCACAGCCTTGCCCCGATACTTGGGACAAAACCTGCAGGTGTGACTCAGCTCCCCACACTCGAAGCAACCCCCTGGCACTACTGCTCGCTGCCCCGAAGAGAAAGAACCCTGAATAGCCGGTGAGCGGTGTGAATCCTCTGGTAAAACATTGAAATAAGAGCTAGAGGATCTCTAATGACTAGAATAACAGCTGGGGGCACTCTGGATGGCTGGAGGATGGTAGGAGCGCTCTGGCATGGCACTAAACTGAGGCCTCGCTGAAACACCCCTGGGAGGTAGTGGAGGTGCTGAATATGAAAACCTACTGAACTGACCGCCTCCGATTTGACCCCTGCCCCTAGCTGGAGCACCCCTGAAGTCACCTATAAGCTTGGCCCTCTTGTCCTGCTGACCCTGCTCCCTGCCCCTCAAACGATAACCCTCAATCCGTCGAGCTATCTCAACTACAAACTGGTATGGGGTATCAATCTCTACCTCTCTGGCCATGGAGGTCCTGATACCCGAATGTAAGCCTGCCACGAACCGTCGCACCCTCTCGGCATCAGTGGGAAATATCATGAGAGCATGGTGGGATAACTCTGAAAACCTCACCTCATAATCCGTCACAGACATCTGCCCCTGCTCTAACCTCTCAAACTGACCCCGAAGCTTCTTTCTCTCAGACGGTGGAATGTATCTGTCCAAGAATAGCTGAGTGAACTGACTCCAAGTGCCAGAAGGAGAATCCGCTGGCCTGCTAAGAGCATATGACTGCCACCAGCGGCGAGCTCTGCCCTCAAGCTGAAATGTGGTAAAGTCCACCCCATGTGACTCTAGTATCCTCATATTGTGCAGTTTATCCCTGCACCTGTCGATGAAATCCTGAATATCCTCACCCCGCTCACCCCCGAAGACTAGAGGCGAAGTCGGGTCCATCTATCAAGCATCTTCTGCTGGTCACCCTCTGCGACTGGCCTGGGATCTGGCTGTGCTACGATAGGCTAAACTCCACCCACGGGCAGTGTACCCGGAGTGTGATGTGTTGCTGCCTGTCTGGTGGCCTGAGCGGTAGGGGTTTGAACTCCCCCTCCCGCCTGAGAAGTAGCAGGGTCTGCTGGAAGTACGCCTGCCTGGGACATAGTGTCCATAAACCTCAACATGCGGCCCATGACCTCTTGGAAGCCTGGCGCCGTCATAAAATCCGCTGGAGCAAGAGCAACTGGAGGCAACTCATCCTGCTCCTAAATAATAGGATCCTCAAGCGGTGCAACTGGTACAACTCTGGGACGCCCTGGTCCCCTACCTTGAATAGGAGCCCTACCCTGCCCCTACAACGACCTCGAGCGGCGGGGATAGCGGCCTCCCCTGGATCAGGAACATGAGAATCACGCGTCCTCACCATCTGTGAAAGAGTAGAAGATCAGTTTGAGTACATCATTGATTGCATGATAGGATATGAACAAAAGAAGTTTCTTAATGACCTGTAGCCTCCTGAAGATAAGTACAGACGTCTCCGCACTGATCTGCAAGACTCTACTGGGTTTGCCCGTGACTCGTGAGACTACGTGAACCTAAGGCTCTGATACCACATTGTCATGACCCAAATCATGATTCAGGCCGTGATGGCACCCAACAGAGGGATTAGGCAAGCCAACATAGAGGACACTAGGTGATACCCCTTCCCCGCCAGATTAAACATATCGAAAATTACCAGTTTTTAACAATTTAACATGATGATATGACGAAAAAATTCGTGAAGGCACAAGGCCAATACAAAGCACATATATAGATATTTCTGAAGGGAACACGTTTTTTTGACCGCCGTGGTATAATTGCCTGGCCCTCTCCTCGTTCTGCCCTTCCTATTGGGATAGCTGCCCGAAAGTCCAAACCTAAAATATATACTACGTTTGTGCCAGGAACTAGTATCACGAGTGTCACGGGCAACTATCAGGATACACAGTGATAATATATGTACAAGTCCACAGTACGAATGAAGTAGACAGGGAAAATGACAAAAGAAACTCTAAGGTGCTGCCAGGAATCGCCAGGAAGAGCAGCTCACCGTGAAGTCTAAATCCCACGAGTCAATATCTAGCACCTTCCTGATAGTAAGAAGTACCGGCATGCGGACCTGTACAATCAAGTACAGAAAAAGAAGAAGTGCAACATGAGTACATACGTAAATATGTACCCAATGAGTATCCCGTCTAATCTCTAAGAAGTAGTGACGAGAGGTCGACTCGATACTCACTAAGGTCCAACAGTGATAATAGCAGACAGGATATAAGGAAAATAGTAGGCATGTAAGACAAGTAACCATCCAAATGCATCAATATGAGGTATCCAAATAACGGTTGAAATCAAGCAAGTCCTGTATCTGCCGTGGCGTACGGCCCGCTCCCAGAAATGTAATCACTCTCATCACTCCGCCGTGGCGTACGACCCGAACCCATAGTGTAATCACTCTCATCACTCCGCCGTGGCGTACGGCCCAATCCCATAGTGTAATCACTTTCATCACTCCGACGTGGCGTACGGCCCGATCCCATAGTGTAATCACTCGCATCACTCCGCCGTGGCGTACGGCCCGATCCCATAGTGTAAAACAAGAACAATGGAAAGGAGTCAAGTATCACTATCCTTTAGATGAAACATTACCAATCACAACAGAAGAACAGAGCATATTTACATTATGACAGGGGAAAACAATGAACATGATGTGGCCTAACTACCCGGACAAAGAAATAATAGCCACTACGTACGGACTCTCGTCACTTGGTGCGTACGTAGCCCTCAAACCAGTACACATAGCATTTAAAGTTACCTAGGGGGACAATTCCCTCTTACAAGGTTAGAAAGGAGACTCACCTCGTGATGAAATCACCCCCCGGCTCAAGGATGCGCCCAAATATCCGAAACCTACCCTCGACGGCTCGCAACTAGCCAACATAGCGTAATTGAATCAATTGTAAGTTCAAAGAAGGAGAATTAACAAAGAAGCCCTAAATTAAGCATTCTTGAAGGAATTCAGAATTTCGACCCCGGGCCCACACGTTCAGATTTCGAAAATTCTCGAAGGAATCAATTGCCCGAAGCCTAAGGATCATAAGTAAGCAAGTTTTACTAGGATTCATGGCTAAAAATAGACAATTCACTCATTTCCCAAAATCCCTAAATTACTACCCAATTCCACCATTTTGGGATAATTTAAGAGAAGATTCCACTAGGAATTTATAATAAAACTTAAGAAATCATGGAATTTACTTACCTCAATGGGAGTAGTGGAAGGTCCCTTGAAAAGCTCTCTAAAAGCTTGAGGTTGAAGATGAGAATGGAAGATTTTGGCTAAGTCCCGAAATAAAAAGAGACTGCCCAGCTAAAGCTTCACCGCGATCGCGACAAGAGGCCTGTGATCGCGAAGGCCAATTGGCCAGACCTCTGCGATCGCGGCTAAGGTCCTGCGATCACGAATAACAAATTTGCCCGATCCAGGTGCGACCCTATGCGTTCGCGAATATGGGCTGCGATCGCGAAGGTCTGCGACCGCAAAGGACAAGGTCCCAACCTTCCGCGATTGCAAATCGGAAGTTGCGATCGCATAGAACACACAACAGCCCAGGCAACCTCCTTCTCTGTGATCGCAACCCTCCTTCTGCGATCGCAGAGAAGAAAACCAAACAGTAAAAATCTGGTTTTTCCAACTTAGCTCCCGGGGGTCTAAAACCCACCCGAGCCCCTCGGGACCCCGTCCAAAAGCACTGGCAAGTCTGTATTCATAATACGAACTCGCTCAAACTTTTGGAACACGAAAGACAACAACGAAACTCAAAATTCAACCCCAAAACCAAATTGAATCAACTTAAGAACTTAAGAATTCTAGAATTCACTTCAATGCACTGAACCGGCCTATACTACTCGGAATGACTTCAAATTTTGAAGACAAATCATAAATGACTATACGAAACTATTCCCAGTCCCAGAATTCCGTTCGGACCTCGATAGCACAAAATCACGTCCCAAATCAAATTTCAAACATAAGGAAATCCTTATTTCCATTTCGGGCGCCGAATGCTCTCGGGTCATCGAAAATCCAAGCCGAACATACACCCAAGTCCGAAATCATGATACAGAGCTACTGGAGCTGTCAGAACTCGATTCCGAGGTCGTTTGCTCAAAATTTTGACCGAAGTCAAACTTGGCCAAATAGGCCAACCTTAAGGAACCAAGTGTTCCTAAATCACCCAAACCATCCCCAAATCCTGAACCACCGGCTCTCGCAAGTCCTAAAGCACGAATAGACGATATGGAAGGTTTCATTTAAGGAAACGGGATCCTAATACGCAAAACGACCGGCTGGATCGTTACATTTATATACTGATGCTTCATGTCTACATGCTTCCCATAAATGTCATTACTGTTTAGATTTATTAAATCATATTATTGATGACGACCCTAGTGAGTAACATGTCTACCTCTCGTCACTACTTCTTCGAGTTTAGACGGGATACTCACTGGGTACATATTTGCTTATACACTCATGCTACACTTTTGTACTTAATTGTGCGGGTTCTGAGGCTGTTGCACCTGGTCACTATTCCGGTGCCCGTCATTGAGAGTATTATCTGGACCCGACTACACGCTGAGCTGCTTTTCCTGCGTTCCACAGCAGCACTGTGGAGTTTCTATTGTTTTGGGATATTTCTGTCTACCCCTTTCAGACAGTTGTACATTTATATTTTTCTTTGTCTATTTGTATATTCCACTAGTCGCCTGTGGACTTGTGACACTAGGTCTTGGCATACGTAGTTGGTTTTTCCTAGTATTTTGCTATACTGTATATGTTGGCAAACGGATTTTGAGTTACTTTAAATCAATTTGCCTTACTTCCTCACTTTCATTAAAGGACTTCTTAAATTAAAAGATAGACAAGTTTTGAACATCTCATTTTTTTAAGTAATTTCGCTAGTAACTAGTTTGTCTTGCCCGACTTCGGTGTTGGGCGCCACCACGACCTGAGTAAGAATTTAGGTCATGACAACATGGTATCAGAGCTCTAGGTTCACGTAGGTCTCACAAGTCACAGGCAAACCTGGTAGAGTCTTGTGGATCGATACGGAGACGTTTGTATTTATCTTTGGGAGGCTACGGTGTTAAGAAAATCTCTCTTTATTCTTATTCTATCGTGCAGTCGATGGTCTTACTAAATCTCACTCTTCTACTCTCTCACAGATGGTGAGGACTCGTGCAGCGGATATTCCAGGCCCGGGAGATGCCGCTACCCCCATAGTCCGAGGTCGTGGCAGAGGCCGGGGGAGGGCACCGGCCCGAGGTAGGGGACGGGGGTGTCCCAGAGTTACTCCATTAGCACCCCCAGAGGGTCCTATCCATGAGGAGAAGTGTGAGGTGCCCCCAGCATATCCAACCCCGATGGATTTTATGACTGCACCAGGCTTCCAGGAGGTCATGGGCCGTATGATGCGGTTTATGGATACTATGACTCAGGCTGGTTTATTTCCAGGGGCATGCTACATCTCAGGTGGGAGGGGGAGTTCAGACCCCTATCACCCAGGTTGCAGGTCATGCAGCGGCAGTATATCAGACTCCGGGTACTCTGCCCACGGGTGGAGCACAGCCAACAGTAGAACCTGAGCTTAGACCAGCCGCGGACGGCGATCCGCTGAAGTTACTTGATAGATGGAATTTGTTGCACCCTCCTGTCTTCGGGGGTGAGAGGGGCGAGGATGCCCAGGATTTTATTGATAGGTGCAGGTACAGGCTGCACAATATGAGGATCTTGGAGTCCTACGGAGTTGACTTCACTACTTTTAAACTAGAGGGCAGGGCCCGCAGATTGTAGCAGTCGTTCATCCTGGGTAGGCCAGAAGGTTCCCTTCCTCTCACATGGGAGCAGTTCACTCAGCTATTCCTGGACAGGTATATTCCACCCTCCATGAGAGAAGAGTTGCGGTATCAGTTCGAGCAGCTGGAGTAGGGGCAGATGACAGTGACGGATTACGAGGCCAGGTTTTCAGAGTTGTCCCATCATGCCCTCATGATTCTACCTACAGAGGCCGAGAGAGTGCGGAGATTTGTAGCTGGGCAGCACTCAGGTATTAGGGCCAACATGGCCCGAGAGGTGGAGATGGGTACTCCTTATCAGCTTGTGGTCGAGATAGCTCGCCGGATTGAGGGTTACCGAATGAGGGGCAGAGAGCAGGGTCAGCCGGATAAGAGAGTTAGATTTTCTGGAGATTTTCGAGGTGCCCCAGGCAGGGGTAAGGGTCAGTTGATTAGAGGCCAGCCTAGCAGGCCTCCATATTCAGCTCCTCCACCACCTCCCCGTGGTGCTCCAGTGAGGCCTTATTTCAGTTCCATGCCGGAGAGTTCTTATCGCCCACTAGCCATCCAGGGTTTCTCTGGCGGGTATTCAGGTCATCAGGGTTCTCCTACTCCCTACTTCAGTGTTATGCCAGAGGTTTCTCACCGTCCCCCAGCAATTCAGGGTTCTCCTTCTTTAGGGCAGTAGGACATGCCTTTAGTGAGATGCTATGCGTGTGGGGACTCAGTCCCATATGAGGAGGACTTGTCCCAGACTTTGGGGCAAGGCTGTTCAGCAGAGTTATCAGCCTACATACTCAGCACCGGCGCTCCGTCCACCCAGAGGTGGAGGACAGGCCAGTAGAGGTCATCCCAGAGGTGGAGGTCAGTCAGGGGGAGCTCAGTTAGCTCATATTCAGTTCAGCGGAGGTCAGTCTTCAGGTACTCCAGCCAAATTCTATGTTATTCCGGCCCGAGCAGATACAGTGGCCTCAGACGCCGTGATCACAGGTACTATTTCAGTATGTGGTAAGGAGGCATCAGTGCTATTTGATCCGGGATCTACTTATTCATATGTGTTAGCCTTATTTGCTTGTTTTCTGGATGTTCCTTGCGAATCCTTGGATTCTCCTATATATGTGTCCACTCCTGTGGTGGTAAACCGGGTCTATCTATAACTACCCGACCGGTGATTTTGAGATCCAGCACGTCGTTCATTAGTTGGGGATCACGAACAACTTCATTTAAGGTATATTGACTTGTTCATATGGTTGGAATTGAAATTCAGGAAGACCAGAGTTGAATTTAAAGAAAAATTCTCATTTCAGAAGTCTTAAGTTGAAGAAATCGAGTAAGGATGGGATTTTGACTAAACGGCCTCAGAATCAGGATCAGAGGGTTCCAGCAGGTTCGTATGATGATTTCGGACTTGGGCGTATGTCTGGAACGGGTTTTGGATAACCCGGGAGCAGTTCAGCGTGTAGTGTGGAAAGTCAGTATGTTAAGGAAATTTCCTAAGTTTGACTTGAAGTATATTTCAATGATATTGATGTCTGTTAATCCCCGAGTCTAGGAATAGCTCCGTATGGTGATTCTGGAGTTGGGAACGCGATCGGAAGTGAATTCGGATATCCGAAAGTCAATTTAAGGTCATTTGGCTAAAGAAAGAAAACTAAAGGTTTTTTAAGAATTCGACCGGAAATGGAAATTTTGATATCGGGGTCGGAATGCGATTCTGGAAGTTTGAGCATGTCCGTAATGCCGAATATGACTTGCCTGCAAAATTTGAGGTCAATCGGACGTGGTTTGATAGGTTTCGACATCAAATGTCGAAGTTAGTAATTTCCAAGTTCATAAAGTTGAATTTCGGTGCGATTAGTGATTTCGACGTTGTTTAAGATGATTTGAAGCCCTGAGCAAGTTCGTGGGATGTTATGGGACTGAGTCGTGTGGTTGGACAGGGTCCCGAGGGCCTCGGCTGTGTTTCGGGGTGGTTTCAGGGCATTTCGGGTTGAATTATTGTTGCTAGTTTTCTGGTGCTGATGGTGTTCTATGCGATCGCAGCCTTTGCTTTGCGATCGCAGAGAAGGAATTGAGGGGCAGTGGTTTTGGTCTATGCGATCGCGAATTTTGGTGTATCGCAGAGAAGATCTGGGCAGAGCAGTGCGATCGCAGGCCTGCTACTGCGTTCGCAGAAGAGAGCGAGTGAGGGTACTGGGGATGACATGTGTGACCGCAGGTCTGTTGGTGCGATCGCGGAGGAGGGTCCTGGGTGGCCTGTGCGATCAAAAAGGCTCTCCTGCGATCGCGGAGAAGGCGTGTGCTGGGCAGAATGATATTTAGCGGGTTTTGGCCATTATAACTCATTTTACATATGCCATGGGCGGATTTTTAGAGCATTTCAAAGAAGATTTCAACCAAGCTTTAGAGGTAAGATCATTCTACTTATTTCCAAGTTAGATACAAGATTATTACATGGATTAGAACATGAAAATTAGGGAAAATTTGTGGAAAAATTAGTATTTTGAAGAAAACCTAGAAATTTGGAAATTTGGATTTGAGCCACGAATTGAGCATGAATAATTGAGTAAAATGTGTAATTGAATTAGTAAAGCTTCGGGTAGAGATTTTCTTCAAGAAATTTCGAGGTCCGGGCACATGGGTCCGAGGGAATTTTGTTCATTTCATTAAGTCAGGCTGATGAACTTTGTAATTTTAATTGGTTATGATCGATTGAGTATATTTTCATTGAACTATCGTTATTTGGATAGTTTGGGAGCGTTGCACATCCATTTTAGTCGTCGTAGAGGCTTGGAAGCCGATGATGAATCTTCGGAGCGAGGTGAGTCTCCTTTCGAACCTTGTAAGAGGGAATTGTCCCCTTAGGTGTTCTACATGCTATATGTAATTGTTTGTTGGGTCTACATACGTACCAAGTGACGAGAGTCCGTACGTAGCGGCTACTATTGTTATGTCCGGGTAGTTAGGCCCCACATCATGCCCTGCATACTTCTTGTAAGGAATAATATGTATGTTATAATATCCTGTTATGTGGTTTTGTTTCTCTGAGATTTATGGATTTTAAAATAATATGGAAGGAATGTTTTTTCACGGAAAAATATTATGAAATGAATTCACTTACGGGAAGGAATATGAAAGAAATTATTTATGGAAAGTATTATCAAAAGGAAAAGAAATGACCTATAAGTTTTGTACTCATGTAAGCTATTATTGTTTCCCCGAGCTTTCATTTACTTAAATAATTGGAAAGGATTGTGGTGAAATAAACTTTATATTCTGTGTGCGCATGTTTTCGCTTCGTAATTTACATCCCGCGAGTGATATGTAATTTCCTTCACTCTTATGGGAGCGGGCCGTACGCCACGGTGGATTTGTAGTGCACTCTTAGTACGGGCCGGTCAATCCCCAGCAGTGCACATGGATTTAATTAAGAATTCACTCTTGGTACGGGCCGGTCGATTCTTGGCAGTGCATGGACGAAGTTATACTATGATATGAAATAATTACATTGATAGACACACTCTTGGTACGGGCCGTTCGATCCCCGGCAGTGCATAGGAAGGATTATTGTTAAGCATGCACTCTTGGTACGGGCCGGTCGATCCCCGGCAGTGCATCACTATTCTTTACTATGATATGTTATGATTACATTGATAGACGCACTCTTGGTACGGGCTGGTCGATCTCCGGCAGTGCGTAGGCAAGATTATTCGTTAAGCATGCACTCTTGGTACAGGCCGGTCGATCCCCGACAGTGCATAGCTATTCTCCCTCATGACTCCAGCTGGTTGTCTTATTCCTGTGTGCGCATGATTATTTGGCATTGTTTCATGGATATTGACTTGTGTTTGATATCTGGGGGAAGGAAAGTGGCCATTGTACTGTTCCAGTACTTACTTGGATTTCTTATTGCTACTCACTGTCTTACATGTCTTCTGCTTTTATTCGTTTTATCATTGTTATATAATACTTTTGGACCTTAGTGAGTGTCAAGTCGACCTCTCGTCACTACTTTTTCGAGGTTAGGAGGGATACTCAGTGGGTACATATATGTATATGTACTCATGCTACACTTTCTGTGCATTTTGTTGCACAGGTATCTTCATAGTTCAACGATTGATTAGGAGACTTGCTCGGGCTGCATTCATCCGGAGGCGTTCCACAGTTAACGGAGTCTCTTTCTTTCTAGATCTTTACATTGTATCTCTATTGCTTTTGTCCCATTTATTTCTTGGACAAGAGTTGTATAGTTATAAATTCTTAGAAACTTCTCATGTACTTGTGTCACCGGGTTCTGGGGATGTGTGAGTCTTGTTTTATTGAATTAAATGGAACTCCTATCGTGTTTAATTTACAAAAGTTTATTTATTTGATTATGAAAAGCAATAAAGGCAACGATTCCGAAATTGTTAAACAGGATGGTATTTCAACTGATTAAGGGGTTGGCTTGACTGATAGTGGTGTCCGACGCCATCACAACCCACATGTTTTGGGTCGTGACAACGTGGTATTAGAGCTCTAGGTTCCCCTAGGTTTCACGAGTCATGAGCAAGTCTAGTAGAGTCTTGCGGATCGGTACGGAGACGTCGATACTTATCTTTGAGAGGCTACAGGGCTGTTAGGAGTACTTCCCTTCTTGATTCCTCATCGTGCGATTTGATTCCCTTAAGGCTTATGCATATACTTCCTTCCTACTCAATTATACACGTCGCGAAGCGCTTGTTATGAACCGGGAATTTGAGGAGTTGTGATGATGTTACAGATATAGTGTGTGAAGTCTTCCGTGCGTAGTCGTTTGGGGCTGTTGTTGTTGCCCTGCAAGAAGAATATTATGTTGCTTCAGTTCAGTGGCTGTGTTTCTGAGAACTTTGAGGCTGTGCTCAGATTGTTATGGTGTTTTCGATTGGTTATAGCGCGGTGTTGGTATGTTGATAGAATGATTGCCCGTATGTTGGGGTGATGAGTGGCTTGAAGGGAGGTCTTCTCTGGGGACGATTTTGAGATTTCAGTATTTTAGTTCCGGCGAAGGAAAGGAATCTGGACTATGAAAGGTCCGGTTGGGATTGATAAAGTAGCAAGACTTTGTGGTTCCGAGTGAGGTGGAATACTCACTCGTGATGTACTATTGTCGTCATTGATCGAATGGGATGCGTTAAGTTCGTCGGTGTTATGGTTCTTCAGTTTCATTGGGTTAAAGTGTTGTGAAGCAGTATTGAAGGAACGGATGCCGGAGATCGTGGTGTGTGGTGGTTCAGAATATAATAGCTACTTCTAGTGAAGACAACTCGAGGAAGATTATCTTTGAAGAGTCTGAAGTTGTGGTGATCTGCGGGTTTAAGAGCTACGGGAAATGATATTGAATGGAGGCCGCAATTGAGAAGCATGCGATGAAGGAAGTCATGTGAGAAGTGTTAGGTAGCAGCTAAATCTCTAAACGCCCGGCGTCAGAAATGGAGGTCGGGTAATTGCTTGAGGGAATGAATCCAACTAAGTAAGAAGTGGCAGTATAGACTATGAGTTCAGTGGTAAGGCGGTGGCCTACCTTGAGGAGGAATTGAAGCGATTTGAGAAATTTTGCAGACAGGGAGTAGGTCCACAAGCTTAAATCGAAATGTTGATTATTCGCCGGAAGGCTGGATGCAACACATATGAGATTATTAGGGATGAGGAAGGATGCGATATGGTAGGTGAATTTGAGGATATCGTGGCGCATTCAGTAGATTTCCCTGGGAAGCGGACGGACTGATAAAACTGGTGAATAAGAGCAGGCTTAGGATGGGGTGTTGATGTCATAGGGGGTGTAGCGCAGTATTGTCGGACGGTGTCAGTTGGTGATTTCTGCAGGTGGGTTATTTCTAGGTATACGTTATCAGGTATTTCTGGGAATATGTTAATGGGTATTCGTAGGTATAGGGTAGCAGGTATTTCTGGGAATAGGTTAGTGGATATTTCTAGGAATAGGTTAGCAGGTATTTCTGGGCATAGTTTAGCGGGTATTTCTGGGTATAGGATAGCGGTGGTATGGTTAGTAGTTCTCTGTAAGGAATCATAGCGGCGATTCATTAGGAGGCAGAATGGGCTAATGATGCTAGGGAGTTTTGGGTATTTGGCGAATGCCAAATTCGGAAGGGCTGAAGGATTGGTTGAGCAAGATCATGCTAGCAAGGAAGGAAGGATCCCAGCATGGGTCTAGAGTGAGATAAGGGGTAGCTTCGGACTAAGTGGGGGAGTCCCACCACCTGTAGTTGGATTGTAGGGTTGCGTCCTCATGGTATTGCGGAATTGCCAGTGTATCGGCAAGTTGTTACAGCTAAGAGAAAGGAGTGAATCGGCAAGTGAGCATGGCATATGATAAAAATGTGCAAATTGGTCCTATTGGACAAGGGTTAGGCTCTGGAAGACTAAGAAATTGTGCTTAAGGCATAGGCAATTTGTAAGGGTAGTGGCTCAGTCACGTGCTTCATTGAAGAGCATGTTCATGTTCTAGAAGAGCCTTGTAGTTGATTATATTTAGGGTCAGCCAGAGTGGGTGACTCTCAGCAGCGGTCCTAGTGAAGTTGAAAGTTTGAAACTGTGATGTGTAAGGGTTTCAGGCAGCAGTATGATTAAGAATGGAGCTTTTGCAGTATAATCTCTGAGGAGAAGGAGACTAGTTGGAGTGTTCTATGTTACTTCAACACGCAGGTTAGTATCGGAGGAGTGAGAGGAATAGATTTTGGGTTGTAGAAAGATTATCAGGAGGTTGTGAGACGGGTTGCGGAATTTAGGCAGCATGGTCTCGTGAATCAAGGTCACTCGGGGTGAGTGAGGGTTGAGCTGCTATGATTTGAAGGAAGTTACTATTATCTTCGAGGCAACTAAAGATGATTAAAAGAAGATAGATTGGTTAGCCATGGTTGAAATGGCACAAGTACGGCCGTGATCAGTTCCTTCGGTATGATTGAGTACGTGTACCGTCTGTGCAGATATGTGTGGGGCCTGTCGGTCGTCGTAATAGATTTCAGTTGGAAGCATTCAAGTGTTATGGCATGTCAGGTGTAGGCGGGTCCCAGAAGGGTTATGGTGGTTCAGACCACTACCTAAGGATTTGCATGTATTGTGATTGTGGGAGCTTACTTGTGCGTTGTTATGGTCCTCAGGAATTGAGGTAAGTAACGACTTTACATGATGGAGTGTTCCCCCTAATATTGGTTCAGGAATTATGACGGAATTCTCGCAATATTTCATATTGGCATGTTAGCTGTTGTTAGCAGTATGTAACTGGACGTAAGAATCGAGATTTGCGGTTCGGTGTTAACAAGGAGGTCATGATGCACGGAGGAGCAAGACCAAAGGATTTAAATGATTAGAATAAACTAATATTGTCTTCCGTATCATCTGAGTTCGGTGTTTGGTGAAAGAGGCTTGTATCCTGGTTACGAGTCCTTGAATTGTTTTACAGCCTTAGGGTGGTCGGTGGTATGGATGTGCATACTTGTTACCTTGTGTGGAAGGCCGTGGGAGCATGACCGCAGGAAGATTTCATAAGTGTGGCATGTAGTCACCTGATTGGTTGAAGAATTAGACCAAGTATAAAGGAGTGTAATATTGCTTAATCGAGAATTTATGCCTGGAAGGCGTTCGGCTCAGTTCGTCGTGGATTGTGGGGTGTTTATCTCGGCTATGATGGTTGTCCTCGTGTGTATAAGAAAAAGGAGGCGGGGTGTTTGGACCCAGGTAAGGCTATCGCCTAGTTCAATGCGAGCAGAATCGGCCTGAAGTGAGTGAATGGACTTAAACAAGATTTTGGGCTTCATGCGAGTCAGAGGTGTTCATTTCAGTATGGCACTCCTCAAGGAGGGGTATTGGGATATCAGGTGTTGCCCCTTCTTCTTCAAATTCATGTGATATTATGATTGTGCCGTGCGTGTGTGAGACGGCTTGATAAATTCTTATGTGTTGAGATTCCGCGTGGCGATGAGGTTAAGTGAGCAAAATGGCTCTTGAGATTCAGATTATATATCGCACCTCAGTTGTGCTTGAGTTTGTGGAATATGGCTCTATCAGTCTCCCTAGAATGGTATTATGCACTCAGCGTGCTTGTGATCGATGTCAGTAAATTGTAATAGTGAGCAATTCAGCTCTGTGTATATATTTCTTTATGTAAATTCTATGATGGGGGTCGGGTGGCACGTCGCCACAGGTATGTTATTTGGATCGGGTTGCGCGCCGCAACAGTGTGATATTGAGCAAGAATCCTATAATGATTATTCTTGTGTTTTACTTCCTATTTCTCTGAGAAAAGTTCATATTTATAGCATGAGCCGGGTAGTGCATTCCTGATATCGTTTCCTTATGTGTCGTGTTCGAATTGTGGCCTATTGGCGCATTATGGCATCGTGTGAGACTGTTGGTTATGCCTGGGGTGACTGGTTATCTGAGCAGTTCATACTGGGTGAGACGAGATTGATAAATTTGGGATCGGTGTGTTAGGATTATGCGGGTTTATTGCAAGGGAGTTGCCATTATTGATTTGCTTAGAGAAAGGTTTTTAACGTGTGGTTAACTCTGCAGATGGTTATGAATTCCTACACATCTCCTCCGTTGTGGTGATATCGTCAGCGTTATGGCAGAATGTGTGAATGTATCTGATAAGGTGCCTTGAGAGCATCAAATTTGCAAAATTCTGGCTATTAAGGTTCAGGGAGTGTTATTGTGGTCAGATGATGAACTATGCAGTGTATGGTGTTGATTTACCAAAGGCGCGCAGTTGTGTTTTGGTGCCTCGTGTGGTAGTTGATACGGTGTTCAAATGTTAGAATCAGGCATGGCAGAGAATTTCAGGTTGTTGGAACCGAGTTCGGAGCGTATTGTATGTATAAGATGGGAATACCTTCAGATTTTATCAAGCTAATGTGCTCAATTGGGTTGTGGTAGCACGAGTAGGTGCACGAGGTGTTAAACAGTGATTTCAGATAATTCTAGGGCAGTTCTTGGCACATTCGAGGACGAACGTCCGTTTAAGTGGGGGAGAATGTAACGACCCGACCGGTCGTTTTGAGATCCAGCGCGTCATTCAGCAGTAGGGGGTCACGAACAGCTTCATTTCAGGTATATTGACTTGTTCATATGGTCGGAATTGAAATTCAGAAAGATCGGAGTTGAATTTAATGGAAATTTCTCATTTCAGAAGTCTTAAGTTGAAGAAATCGAGTAAGGCTGGGATTTTGAGTAAACGACCTCGGAATCAGGATCTGAGGGTTCCAGCAGGTTCGTATGATGATTTCGGACTTGGGCGTATCTCCGTAACGGGTTTTGGATAACCCGGGAGCAGTTCAGCGCATAGTGTGGAAAGTCAGTATTTTAAGGAAATTTCCTAAGTTTGACTTGAAGTACATTTCAATGATACTGATGTCCGTTTGGGATTCCGAGTCTGAGAATAGCTCCGTATGGTGATTCTGGAGTTGGGAGCGCGATCGGAAGTAAATTCAGATATCCGAAAGTCAATTTAAGGTCATTTGGCTAAAGATAGAAAACTGAAGGTTTTTGAAGAATTCGATCGGAAATGGAAATTTTGATATCGGGGTCGGAATGCGATTCCGGAAGTTGGAGAAGGTCCGTAATGTCGAATATGACTTGCCTGTATAATTTGAGGTCAATCGGATGTGGTTTGATAGGTGTCGGCATCAAATGTGGAAGTTAGTAATTTCCAAGTTCATAAAGTTGAATTTTCGTGCGATTAGTGATTTCGGCATTGTTTAAGATGATTTGAAGCCCCGAGCAAGTTCGTGGGATGTTATGGGACTGAGTCGTGTGTTTGGACGGGGTCGCGAGGGCCTCGGGTGTGTTTCAGGGTGGTTTCGAGGCATTTCGAGTTGAATTACTGTTGCTGGTTTTCTGGTGCTGATGGTGTTCTATGCGATCGCAGCCTTTGCTTTACGATCACAGAGAAGAAATTGAGGGGAGGTCTATGCGATCGTGGATTTTGGTGTGCGATCGCGGAGAAGGTCAGGGCAGAGCAGTGCGATCGCAGGCCTGCTACTGCGTTCGCAGAAGAGAGCGAGTGAGGGTACTGGGGATGACCTGTGCGACCACAGGTCTGTTGGTGCGATCGCGGAGGAGGGTCCAGGGTGGCCTGTGCGATCGCAAAGGCTATCCTGCGATCGCGGAGAAGGCCTGTGCTGGGCAGAATGATAGTTAGCGGGTTTTGGCCATTTTAACTCATTTTACATATGCCATGGGTGGATTTTGAGAGCATTTCAAGGAAGATTTCAACCAAGCTTCAGAGGTAAGATCATTCTACTTATTTCCAAGTTAGATACAAGATTATATCATGGATTAGAACATGAAAATTAGGGAAAATTTGTGGAAAAATTAGTATTTTGAAGAAAACCTAGAAATTTGGAAATTTGGATTTTAGCCACGAATTGAGCATGAATAATTGAGTAAAATATGTAATTGAATTAGTAAAGCTTTAGGTAGGGATTTTCTTCAAGAAATTTCGAGGTCCGGGCACGTGGGCCCGAGGGCATTTTGGTCATGTAATTAAGCCGAGCTGAGGAACTTTGTAATTTGAATTGGTTATGATCGATTGAGTATATTTTTATTGAATTATCGTTGTTTGGATAGTTTGGGAGCGTTGCACATCCATTTTAGTCGTCGTAGAGGCTTGGAAGCCGGTGATGAATCTTCGGAGCGAGGTGAGTCTCCTTTCTAACCTTGTGAGAGGGAATTGTCCCCTTAAGTGTTGTACATGCTACATGTAATTGTTTGCTGGGGCTACGTACGTACCAAGTGACGAGAGTCCATACGTAGCGGCTACTATTGTTATGTCCGGGTAGTTAGGCCCCACATCATGCCCTGTATACTTCTTGTAATGAATTATATGTATGTTATAATATCCTGTTATGTGGTTTTGTTTCTCTGAGATTTATGGATTTTAAAATAATATGGAAGGAAAAATTTTCACGAAAAAATATTCTGAAATGAATTGACTTACGGGGAGGAATATGAAAGAAATTATTTATGGAAAGTATTACGAAAGGAAAAGAAATGACCTATAAGTTTTGTACTCATGTAAGATATTATTGTTTCCCCGAGCTTTCATTTACTTAAATAATTGGAAAGGATTGTGGTGAAATGAACTTTACATTCTGTGTGCGCATGTTGTCGCTTCGTAATTTACATCCCGCGAGCGATATGTAATTTCCTTCACTCTTATGGGAGCGGGCCGTATGCCACGGAGGATATATAGATCACTCTTGGTACGGGCCGGTCGATCCCCAGCAGTGCACACGGATTTAATTAAGAATGCACTCTTGGTACAGGCCGGTCAATCCCCGGCAGTGCATGGACGAAGTTACACTATGATATGATATGGTTACATTGATAGACGCACTCTTGGTACGGGCCGGTCGATCCCCAGCAGTGCACACGGATTTAATTAAGAATGCACTCTTGGTACAGGCCGGTCAATCCCCGGCAGTGCATGGACGAAGTTACACTATGATATGATATGGTTACATTGATAGACGCACTCTTGGTACGGGCCGGTTGATCCCCGACAGTGCATAGGAAGGATTATTGTTAAGCATGCACTCTTGGTACGGGCCGGTCGATCCCCGGCAGTGCATAGCTATTCTTCACTATGATATGTTATGATTACATTGATAGACACACTCTTGGTACGGGCCGGTCGATCCCCAGCAGTGCATAGCTATTCTCCCTCATGACTCCAGCCGGTTGTCTTATTCCTGTGTGCGCATGATTATTTGTCATTGTTTCATGGATATTGACTTGTGTTTGATATCTGGGGGAAAGAAAGTGGCCATTGTACTGTTCCAGTACTTACTTGAATTTCTGTGCTTTGTACATAATTGCTACTCACTGTCTTACATGTCTTCTGCTTTTATTCGTTTTATCATTGTTATATCATACTGTTGGACCTTAGTGAGTGTCAAGTCGACCTCTCGTCACTACTTCTTCGAGGTTAGGCGGGATACTCACTGGGTACATATATGTATACTCATGCTACACTTTCTGTGCATTTTGTTGCACAAGTATCTTCATAGTTCAGCGATTGATTTGGAGACTTGCTCGGGCTGCATTCATCCAGAGGCGTTCCGCAGTTGACTGAGTCTCTTTCTTTCTATGTCATTACATTGTATCTTTATTTCTTTTGTCCCATTTATTCTCAGATAAGAGTTGTATAGTTGTATAAATTCTTATAAATTCCTTCCCGAAGGCTCTACATATGGTCGAGAAGGGTTGTTTGGCGTATCTTGCTTATGTGCGGGACACCACCGCCGAGTTTCCAACAATTGATTCAGTGCCAGTTGTTCGAGCGTTTGCGGATGTCTTTCCTTCAGACCTTCCGGGTATACCTCTGGAGCGAGATATCGATATATGTATTGATGTAGGTCCAGGCACTCAACCTATTTCTATTCCCCCGAACCGTATGGCTCCAAAGGAATTGAAGGAGCAACTTGAGGAGTTGTTAGCTAAGGGGTTTATCAGGACGAGTGTATCGTTGTTGGGTGCTCCAGTTCTATTTGTAAAGAAGAAAGATGGGTCTATGCGGATGTGCATTGATTACCGCCAGTTGAACAAGGTAACTATTAAGAACAAGTATCCATTGCCGCGCATCGATGATTTGTTTGACCAGTTACATGGTGCAAGGGTATTTTCTAAAATTGACTTGAGATCGGGGTATCATCAGATGAAGATTCGGGCTTCGGATGTTCCGAAGACGGCTTTTCGTACGAGATATGGCCATTATGAGTTCTTGGTGATGTTCTTTGGCTTGACTAATGCCCCGGCAGCATTTATGGATTTGATGATCAGGGTGTTCAGGCCGTATATTGATTCCTTTGTGATCTTCTTCATTGATGACATTTTGATTTACTCACGTAGCTTTGAAGAGCAAGAGCAGCATTTGAGAGTTGTGCTCCAGACCTTGCGAGGACAGAAGCTATATGTTAAGTTCTCCAAGTGTGAGTTTTGGTTAGATTCCGTGGCATTCTTGGGGCATGTGGTATGCGGAGAGGGTATCGAGGTCGATCCTAAGAAGATTGAGGCAGTTCAGAGTTGGCCACGTCCTACTTCAGCGACAGAGATCAGGAGTTTCTTGGGTCTAGCAGGCTACTACCGGCGATTTATGGAGGGCTTTTCATCCACTGCAGCCCCATTGACTAGATTGACTCAGACAAATGCTCCATTTTGGTGGTCTGATGAGTGCGAGGCGAGCTCTCAGAAGCTCAAGACTCCATTGACTTCGGCACCAGTTCTAGTATTGCCTTCCGGTTCGGGGATGTATACGGTGTATTGTGACGCTTCACGCGTTGGCTTGGGATGTGTATTGATGCAGGAAGGGAGAGTTATTGCTTATGATTCGCGCCAGCTGAAGGTTCATGAGAAGAATTACCCTGTGCACGATTTGGAGTTGGCGGCGATTGTTCATGCTCTTAAGATTTGGAGGCATTACTTATATGGGGTGTCTTGTGAGGTGTATACGGACCAGCGCAGCTTGCAGTACTTGTTCAAACAGAGGGATCTTAATTTGAGGCAGCGCAGGTGGCTTGAGTTACTAAAGGATTACGACATCACCATTCTCTATCATCCGGGCAAGGCGAATGTAGTAGCAGATGCTTTGAGTAGGAAGGTGGAGAGTATGGGTAGCTTGGCCTATATTGCAACAGAGGAGAGACCTCTAGCCTTGGACATTCAGTCCTTGGCCAATCGCTTGGTGAGATTAGATCTTTCAGAGCCTCATCGATTTCTAACTCATGTGGTTACTCAGTCTTCATTATTGGGGGAGATCAAGGCTCGACAGTACGATGATCCGTGTTTGGCAGAACTACGGGAGACAGTGGTTCAGGGTGGTGCCAAGGAGGTTTCTATGGGCGAGAATGGTGTTCTGAGACTTCAGGGTCGATTATGTGTTCCTAATGTTGATGGCTTGAGGCAGAGGATTCTAGAGGAGGCATACAGTTCTCGGTATTCTGTTCATCCTGGTGCTACGAAGATGTATCGTGATTTGAAGTAGCATTTCTGGTGGAGACGGATGAAGAGGGACATTTTGGAGTATGTGGCTAGGTGTCTTAATTGACAGCAGGTTAAATATGAGCACCAGAGGCTAGGGTGCCTACTTCAGCAGATGCCCATTCCTGAGTGGAAGTTGGAGCGCATTACTATGGACTTCGTGGTTGGGTTGCCTCGGACGTTGCGGAAGGTTAACGCGGTTTGGATTATTGTGGATAGATTGACCAAATCGGCGCATTTCATCCCTGTGGCTACTACTTACACTTCTGAGCGGTTAGCCCAGATCTACATTCGAGAGATTATCCGGTTGCACGGTGTACAGGTGTCCATTATATCTGATCGAGGTCCTCAGTTCACCTCGCACTTCTGGAGAGCATTGCACAAAGAGATGGGTACTCAAGTTGATCTCAGCACAGCATTTCATCCACAGACTGATGGTCAGTCGAAGCGTACCATTTAGATATTGGAGGACATGCTCACAGCATGTGTGATTGATTTTGGAGGCCAGTGGGACCAGTTCTTGCCCTTGGCCGAGTTTGCTTACAATAATAGTTATCAGTCCAGCATCGAGATGGCTCCATTTGAGGCTTATATGGTCGGCGATGTCGTTCTCCCATCGGGTGGTTTGAGCCTGGTGAGGCTAAGTTATATGGTGTAGACCTGGTGAGAGATGCTTTAGAGAAGGTGAAGTTAATTCAGGGGAGGCTCCACACAGCACAGTCCAGACAGAAGAGCTACGCGAATCAGAGGACACGTGATGTGTCATTTATGGAGAGAGATAAGGTTCTGCTGAAGGTTTCGCCGATAAAGGGTATTATGAGATTCGGGAAGAAGGGCAAGTTGAGCTCAAAGTTCATAGGTCCTTTCGAGGTATTGAGGCAAGTTGGTAAGGTTGCTTATGAGCTTGCCTTACCTACCAGCTTATCGGGAGTCCATCGGGTATTCCACGTATCCATGCTCCGGAGATACCACGCCGATTTCTCTCATGTTGTAGATTTCACTACTATTCAGTTGGATGAGAGGTTGGGCTACGAGGAGGAGCCAGTTGCTCTTGTTGATAGACAGGACCGCCAGTTGAGATCAAAGAAAATTTCTGCTGTAAAGGTCCAGTGGCAGGGCCAACCGGTCGAGGAGGCGACTTGGGAGTCCGAGGAGGAGATGCGGAGCAGATATCCACACTTATTCAGCACTACAGGTATGATTCTAGACCTGTTCGATGACGAACGTTTGTTTAAAAGGTGGAGAATGTAACGACCCGACCGGTCGTTTTGCGTATTCGGACCCCGCTCCCTTAAATAAGACCTTTTGTAGCGGCTTATCGTGATTTGTGACATGCGGGATGGGTGGTTTGGGATTTTGAAGTGTTTCGAATAGTATAGGAACACTTGGTTCCCTAAGGTTGGCTTTTAAAGCCAAGTTTGACTTCGGTCAACATTTTGAGTAAACGACCTCGGAATCAAGTTTCGACGATTCCAGTAGCTTCGAATGATGATTTCGGACTTGTACGTATGTTCGGAATGGGTTTTCGATGACCCGGGAGCGTTTCGACGCCCGATAGCAAAATAGAGTTTCCTTAAGTTTGAAATTTGGTTTGGAACGTGATTTTATGTTATCGAGGTCCGAACGAAATTCCGAGACCGGGAATAGTTCCATTATATCATTCATGACTTGCCTGCAAAATTTGGTGTCATTCCGAGTAGTATAGGTTGGTTCGGCGCATTGAAACAGAATTCAAGAACTTAGAAATTCTTAAGTTTGATCCTAGGGGGTTTGAGGGGTGATTTTGAGATTTAGCGTTGTTTCGGGTGTTCCGAAGGCTCAAGCGAGTTCGTATTATGATTTAGGACTTGTTGGTATAATTGGACAAGGTCCCGGGTGGGCCCAGGTGCCTCCCGGAGACCACACGAGGCCAAAAACCAGCTGAAAATGCAGCTGGTGCACCTGATCTGGTGTGACCGCAGGTGTGGTTGCCCAGCCGCAGGTGCGGGACCGCTCCTGCGGTCCCAGCCTCGCAGGTGCAGGAATTCCGCAGGTGCAGATTTAATTCCACAGGTGCAGATTTAAGTCCGCAGGAGCGGAACCGCAGGTGCGGGCTCGAGCTCCGCAGGAGCGGGCCCAGTCTTTCCCGTCCAACTTCGCAGGTGCGAGCCCCGACTCGCAGGCGCGAGACCGCAGGTGCGGAACCCCTGTAGGACAGGCAGTGCACTCTCACTTAAACACGGGATTTCTTCCATTCTTTTCATTTTTCACCTCCATTGAAGACTTGAGAGCTTGGGAATAACTCTCCACCACCTAGCTACTAAGAGGTAAGTAAATTCTATTAAAATGTTAGATTATTACACCAAAACTTAGGTAGATTAACATCTAAATAGTGGAAATCATAGGGGTTAGAGTGAAAATCCTGGGATTGATGAACTTTAGGGAATTTCACCACTTTTCTACCATGAAATCATATAAAAATTACATATTAATGATCCTTAGGCTATGGGTGAGTGTTATCTTCGAAAATTTCAGGAATCCGAGCATGTGGGCCCGGGGGTGTATTTTAGAATTTCTTCAAGAATAGTGAATTTATTAAATAAGTAGGAGAATTTCCATACCTTGAGCATGCATTGACGTATTTATATATCATTTTACTAGTTTCGAGTCCTCGGGTGTAAGTTTGGAGTTTCGGGCGCGTTCTTGACCGAGAAGTTGATTCTACGCGAGGTGAGTCTCCTTTCCAACCTTGTAAGAGGGAATTGTCCCCATAGGTAAATGTAAACGATTGAATTTGTCCTTATTTGCGGGGGCTACGTACGCGCAAAGTGACGAGAGTCCGTGCGTAGCTACTACTCTGTTGTGTCGGGTAGAATTTAGGACTTCACAAGCATGCCTCTATGTGCCTTACCTGTATCCTTACTTGTGTTCCTGGTTGCTTATTACCCTTGAAATTAACATGAGAATTTCGGAAGCTATGTGTAAGTTTAAGTGTTTAAATCCCTAAATTTAAGAATAATCTTTGATAAATTCCTGAATTCCCTGATAATTCTGTGTATGTCTACGAGCACCCGTGTCACATGTATAATTCGTGAGCGGGGTAGCCTTATATTTATGTCAACCGCGTCGCATGATCGATTCGCGAGCGGGGTAATAGATGCATCTATGGTTCGTGCCGCTCGACCCTCGGCAGTGCACATTTAAATTTCTGCGTCGCTTCGGCCGTACGCCTCGGCATATTATATGCTATGTGCTTGATTGAGAGTCTTATTATTATTCTTACCAATTAATTGTTCTGTGAGAAAGAAACTTGTGATTTTTGTTAAATATTGATACTTGGCCCTTGCAGGGAGATCGTTATCTTTATATACTGATGCTTCATGTCTACTTGCTTCCCATAAATGTCATTACTGTTTAGATTCATTAAATCATATTATTGATGACGACCCTAGTGAGTAACACGTCTACATCTCATCACTACTTCTTCGAGTTTAGAAGGGATACTCACTGGGTACATATTTTCTTATATGTACTCATGCTACACTTCTGTACTTAATTGTACAGGTTCTGAGGCTGTTGCATCTGGTCACTATTCTGGTGCCCGTCATTGAGAGTACTATCTGGACCCGACTACACGGTGAGTTGCTTTTCCTGGCGTTCCTCAGCAGCACTGTGGAGTTTCTATTATTTTGTGATATTTTTGTCTACCCCTTCAGACAGTTATACATTCATTTTTTTGTCTATTTGTATATTACACTAGTCGCATGTGGACTTGTGACACTAGGTCTTGGCATACGTAGTTGGTTTTTCCTAGTATTTTGCTATACTGTATATGTTGGCAAACGATTTTTGAGTTACTTTAAATCAATTTTTCTTACTTCCTCACTTTCATTAAAGGACTTCTTAAATTAAAAGCTAGACAAGTTTTGAACATCTCATTTGTTTAAGTAATTTCACTAGTAACTAGTTTGGATTGCCCGACTTCGGTGTTGGACGCCACCACGACCTGAGTAGGAATTTGGGTCGTTACAATTTTTATCATTTATTAGCTATTTTATAAATTACTTTATCAAGTTAATTGGGTATTTAACAAATAGTCTCTTTTATTTGATTTCTTTTCCGACTTGGCCCAAATTACTACCCCAGCCCAATTAAACTAACCATGATCGAATACCCATAACCCATCTTTAAACCCGCCCAACCCTAGATCGAATCGTGGCCGTTGATCTTAGAGATCAACGGTCCAGGATATTATTACCTTTTTTAATTACCCATAACCCCCCAAACCCTATTCTAGCTACTCATTTTCATGGACGAAATTAAGATAGAAGATGAAATTAAACCCATAGATGTTGATTAAAAGGATAAAATCTAAGAATAATGGTAGAATCTAAACTAAAATTACTCAAAACGGAAAAAGTACACTATTCACGAGCTCCCTAAAATGTCTGATGCCCTAAAAATGAGAAAGAGTAGTATTATACAAAGCTAGAAATACTGGAAAAAATTGCTCCTACGGAGATTCCGCTCCTAGTGGAATTATAGACGTCCCAGCGAAATGACTTCCGCGACAGCGAAATAATGAGCGCGGACCGCATTTTTGAATCAGCTACTTATCTGAACCTTCATTCCGCTCCTAGCAGAATACTGAACGCTACAGCGGAGCATGAAACCGCGACAGCAAAATTTTCATGACCCAAATCCTAACTGGTCGTGATGGCGCCTATCGTGAAACTAGGCTAGCCACTATCACAAAATTACACATTTCCTTTGGTAAGATTTTTCCAAAACATTAATAATTATCCATAATAAGTCTTTAACCAAGCATAATTAAGCTAACATTCTATAACCAATCCCGAGAACTGGAGTCAACAGATCACGAGCATCTAAGAGTAATACTAATACTGCTAATGTCATAATACAGTGTCTCAGAACAAAATACCAAATATGAAATGAGGGAAGGGAAATGGAGAAGCTGTGGACACGGGACAACTACGTCGAAATCCCAAATGCTGACGTCGTACGGACTCAGATGGCTACTACTCGGAAGCAGTACCTGGATCTGTACACAGAGGTGTAGGGAGTAATGATGAGTATGCCAACTTAGTAGTAATGAAAATAAATCAAGTCTGACGGTAAGAAAGACACAGCAACAAAACATCAATTCACAAATAGTGAAATACCGAGTTTTGGCGGTGTATACATTTAGTACATATGTTAAAAACCAGTTTCCATAAAAAAATCCTTTGAAAAAGTATGATTTCCAATTTTTCTGTAAAGACCCGTAAAATTTCTTGCTTAAAATAATGCCCGCATGAGTACCCGAGTTGTTTTTACTGTGGAAATTCCTAAAACGGACCTAATTTGAACAAAAAGTACCCCGGGAGTTAAAAAATTAAATTTTCCAGAAATTGGGTGTTATGAGATGCACTATGCGATCGCATAACATGTATGCGGACCGCATAGTGGTCGCATACACGGGCAGATCACTGCCCAACTGAAGGACAACTATGCGGTCCAATCTGCGACCGCATTTCGGTTCTGCGGACCGCATAGCTGTCGCATTATTGCCTTTGATTTTGGGGAGGGGTGTTATGCGACGCACTATGCGATCGCATAACGAGTATGCGGACCGCATAGTGGTCGCATACCTGGGCAGATTGTTTCCAAATTTTGGCCCACCTGGGGCCATTCTACGGTCAGCTCTGCGGACCGCATGTCATCGCATTCCTGACCGCATATTTGACACGAGCTTTTAATTTTCCAAACTTTTATACCCGACCCCAGCTTCATTTAACCCCTACCCCCTTTCATTTTAACTTGATTCTAAACAAGATAGAGAGAAGAAAAAGAGAGTTCTTGAGAGAGAAGTCCCCATCTTCCCCAAATTGATTCTTCAAACATCACTCAGGCCCGGAAATTATCAAGTAATCTTCATCTTCTTCACTCTAAGAGGTAAGTCCCCACCCCATTTCCCTTTAATTCTCAGATTTTAGTTAGAATAAAGCACACATAGGTTGGTTCTTGAGATTAAAAGATAAGACTTGCATGCATGTGAATAATCTTCCATGACCTAGTAAAAGAAAGCCAGTTAGAGTAATCTTTCACTAAAATGGGTTTTAGTTAGGCTAAGGGACCACATGGTGTTTTATAAAATGCTCAAATGAATTCAAGATTCCTAATTCTAAGGTAAATTTGTAACATTATGAACTAGATTGATGGTTCTAGACAGTTCGGTTAATTGTGATAGAAATTAAAAAGGGAAACTCGACTCCAGGTATGTATGGCTAACTTTAATCTTTGTAAAATCGTTTGGTGGTGTCCGAGCATACGGTACGTGTAATGGCGTTAATATGTGCAAATGGTTGTTCAATTGTGTTGAAGCGTGAAGTGTATTCCTTGTCTGTCTTTAGTTGATAACCACACTACCATGCTACGTGAAATGATGCTAGTAGGTTAATGAATCAAGAGTATGAATGTATATGCTAAAGGTTGTGTAACAAGTAACTAAAAGGAGTTGTGGTGTGATGTAATTGAACTAAACGGCTGTGGCAATATCATATATGATTCACTATTTGGTAAGGTTTATTGTGGCACGATATTATTTTTTATATACGTAATGTGGGTTGTAAAAAAAAATTGTATTCCTATTGCTGAAAGATTCTGTGATTGAATTGTGAACTGTCATTTCTGATATGAGATATGATTGTCTGGTGGGATCGGGTTGCGCACCGCAACATGAGGGATACGGGTGATATGTGAGAAGTGATAATGGTGAGGTGTGATTGTCCGGTGGGATCGGGTTGCACGCCGCAACAGAAACATAATAAATGATTGTGATTGTCAGGTGGGATCTTGTTACGCGCCGCAACAGAAGAAATAAGAGTGGAATGTTGAGAAGGGATAAGGGTGGAAATTTGATTGTGATTGTGAGGAAGTGAGAATTGTGGAACTTCCATTGTGTTTCTTTCTATATCGTTGTGCAGTGATTGTGTGACTCTCTGTCTGTCTTTTGCCTGTGCATTCTTGAGTTTACTTAGAGTAAAGTTTGTTCATACATACAGTACAATTCAAATGTACTGACGTCCCTTTTGCTGGGGGCGCTACATTCTTGTGATGATTGTAGGTGGTTCTATAGCATGTACTCCAACCCACCAACAGTAGTGCCTCGTTTGTGTGGTTCATGCCACCTCTTCTCCCGGACTTTCATTTTGGTATTTGTGTAGGGTATAGGCAGAGCCTTGTTTTCGGCAAGTATTATGTAACTCCTTTGTACTCTTAGAGGCTCCGTAGACAGGAAATGTGGGTTATGTACATATGAATTTTGGGCAGTATAACTTGTAGACCACGTAAAGTGAACCTGTATGTTATGTATATTTTGTAAGTATTGTACCACATGTGGGTAATGTTAGAAATCTAGAATTTAATTCCAGGTTGTAAGAATGTGTTTAAATTACAATTGAATAATGTACATTGGAATCACGGGGTATTACGTGAGATGGAAAAGGGAATCCAGGTCCGCTTGACTGGGGCTACACGGTCGAGTGCCGGTCGAGTCGCTCGATTTTGGGGTGTGACAAACTTAGTATTAGAGCCTAAGGTTTTTAAAAGAGTCCTAGGACGTCTCGGAGCCGTGTCTAGTAGAGCCCTTCGTATCGGTGTGTTGTCGACCATATCTATAATTAGGGGGCTACATCGACATTTAGGAAATTACCCTCTTATTGTTATTCTATATCGTGCGGTGAACCGGAAAGTGAAAATATCCTTGCCTAATTCGTGTTTTGTTTCGAAATTTTCAGTAATGACACCAAAGAAGAGAGCTCGACTCGGCCTTGAGGCCAATGCCACCCCAAGTGTGGCTGTGAATCATGTACCTGGTAATGCGGGTGAGAGTGACTCCCCGACCTTGAATATGCCTGACCCTTATATTCCGGATCAAAGCATTCGTATTCCTGGGGCGGTGGAGGGTGTTGCAATCCCTCCCGCTAATATTCCTGATCCCTCTACGGTTCCAGCTTCCGGTCCTGGTACGTCCTAGGGGGACCTCAGAGGAGCTATTCTTATGTTGACTCAGTTGGTGGCCACTCAAGCCTAAATATCTCACACTACCCCTGCGTCCTCCAGCGGACAGGGAGATTCCGCCGGCTCCAGAGTCAACCAGTTTCTGCGGTTAGCCCTTCCAGAGTTCTCAGGTACGGATCCAGAGGTCGATCCACAGGATTTTCTTGATGAGATGTACAAGACCCTTCGGGTGATGAAGGCTACAAAGACAGAGGGGGTCGAGTTAGCTTCGTACATGCTGAGGGGAGCAGCATATTCCTGGTTCGAGATGTGGGAGGGTTCCCGTCGGGAGGGAAGTGCTCCGGCTAAATGGGACGAGTTCTTGGATGCTCGAGTTCAACGATTTGTTAAGGGTCTTAGTCCTTTGGTTGTGAATGAGGCTGCTACAACGGTTTTACACTCGGATATGAATTATGGAAAGATTGTGGGGTTCGCCTAGGCCACGGAGGCTAGATAGTTGAAGATATGGGCAGACAGGGAGAGTAGCAGCAGAGCCCGGTCAGTGGGTCACTTAGGGAGCGCAGTTGCAGGGGGGAGACCAGTTCAGGGGAGGGGTCCATCAGGGCCATCCCAGTCTTATGCACATTCCTCAGCCAATGCACCGCCATCCGTGCACCTTTATCAGCCGAATCGTCATTGGAGACCAGGATCCGACAGCAGGAGACCCCATCAGTCAGGTCATCCCAGAGGAAAGTTCTAGCAACAGGGGAGGGCTCCGTGCCCTAAGCGCGGAGGGTTCCATACTGAGGCTTGTTATTTGGGTCGCCGATATGCTACAGGTGTGGGGTGATGGGTCATCTTCAGCGGGATTGCCGTGCGCCCAGCCAGGGCATGGGTAGGGGATTTTCCCAGTCATCCGGTTCTTCAGCCGCCACATCTTCAGTGCGTCCTCCAGCTCCAGCAGGACATGGTGCATTTAGGGGTGGCGTTCGTGGTAGAGGTGGACCCAGCCGATTCTATGCTTTGAGTGGTTTCCAGAACACAGAGGCTTCTCCAGATGTTGTTACAGGTATTCTGAATGTTCAAGCACTTGATTGTTATGCTCTTATTGATCAGGGGTCCTCCTTGTGTTATGTTACCCCGTTTATTGCTTCAAGTTTTTGGATAGAACCCCAACAGCTTCATGAGCCGTTCTCTGTATCGACTCCGGTTGGTGATTCTATTACAACAACGCGAGTCTATAAGAATTGTGTTGTCACGGTATGTGGTCGCGTTACCACGACCGATCTTATAGAGCTTGGGATGGTAGATTTTGATATTATTATGGGAATGGACTGGCTTTATTCGTGCTTTTCTAAACTCGACTGCCGAACGAGAGTCATGAGACTCGAGTTTCCTAATGAGCCGATTATTGAGTGGAAGGGGAATGGTCTGGTGCCGATGGGTAGGTTTATTTCCTACCTTAAGGCTTTGAAGATGATTAAGAAGGGATGTATCTATCATTTGGTCAGGGTCGCGGACACCGCTTCAGAAGTGTCGGCCCCCGAATTCGTGCCAGTCGTGAATGCGTTTCTTGAAGTGTTTCCGGACGAGCTCCCAGGGATTCCGCCAGATAGGGAGATTGATTTCGAGATTGATGTATTTCCAGATACGCAACCTATATCTATTCCACCATACAGAATGGCACCAGCAGAGTTGAGGGAGTTAAAGGAGCAGTTGAAGGATTTATTTGAAAAAGGGTTCATTCGGCCGAGTGTGTCGTCGTGGGGCGCTTCGGTTCTTTTTGTCAGAAAGAAGGATGGGTCGCTTCAGATGTGTATCGATTATCGGCAGCTCAACAAAGTCACTATCAAAAACAAGTATCCATTGCCTCGAATAGATGATTTGTTTGATCAATTGCAAGGTGCGAGGTTCTTCTCCAAAATTGATTTACGGTCTAGGTATCATCAGTTAAAGATCAGAGAGAAAGATATTCCTAAGACCTCCTTCAGGACTCGTTATGGTCATTTTGAATTTTTGGTAATGTCCTTTGGGCTGACCAATGCTCCAGCAGCTTTCATGGATCTTATGAATCGGGTTTCAAGCCATTTCTAGACTCATTCGTGATTGTTTTTATTGATGACATCCTTTTCTATTCACGGAGTCGGGAAGTTCATGCTAATCACCTCAGGGCAGTCCTATAGACTCTTCATCGTCACTAGTTGTATGCTAAATTTTTGAAATGTGAGTTTTGGCTAGAATTAGTTGCGTTTCTCGGTCATGTTGTTTCCAGAGAAGGGATTCAGATTGATACCCAGAAGATCGCGACAATGAAAGATTAGCCTAGACCAACGACCCCGACAGAGATTCGTAGTTTCTTGGGTCTAGCTGGGTATTATCAGAGGTTTGTGGAGGGATTCTCTACCCTCGCCTCCCCATTGACTAAATTGACGCAGAAAGCGGTGAAGTTCCAGTGGTCCGACGCTTGTGAGAAAAGTTTTCAGGAATTGAAGTCGAGATTGACTTCGGCACCGGTATTGACCTTGCCAGAAGGTATAGAGGGATTTGTGGTTTATTGCGATCTTTCAAGGGTTGGTTTGGGGTGTGTGTTGATGCATCATGGGAAGGTTATAGCGTATGCTTCAAGGCAACTCAATAATAACGAGAAGAATTATCCGACGCATGATTTGGAGCTCGCGGCAGTGGTGTTTGCATTAAAATTTTGGCGGCATTATCTTTATGGAGTCCAAGTGGACGTGTTCTCAGACCACAAGAGTCTTCAGTATTTATTCAAGCAGAAGGAACTGAATCTAAGGCAGCGGAGGTGGTTAGAATTGTTTAAGGATTATGATATGAAAATCTTGTACCATCCAGGAAAGGCGAATGTGGTGGCCGACGCTCTAAGTCGGAAGTCTATGGGTAGTTTGGCTCATTTGGAAGCAGATCAGAGGCCTTTGGCTCGGGAGGTTTACCAATTGGCCAATCTGGGGGTTAGTCTCTCAACCTCAGACAAAGGGAATGTCGTGGTGCATAATGGGGCAGAATCGTCACTTGTAGCGGAAGTCAAGGAAAAGTAGTTTATTGATCCAGCATTGGCGCAGTTGAGGGAGGCAGTTTTGAATGGCCAGAATTCAGCATTTTTACTCGGCAACAATGATGCTGTATTGTGATGTCTGGGTAGGCTGTGTGTCTCCGATGTGGATGGTCTTCGGGAAAGGGTAATGGTGGAGGCACACAATTCCAGGTATTCCATGCATCCAGGTTCTACGAAAATGTATCATGATTTCCGGGAAATTTATTGGTGGAGCGGTATGAAGAGGGATGTGGCGGACCTTGTATCCAAATGTTCAAATTGTCAACAGGTGAAGGCCGAGCATCAGAGGCCCGGTAGGTTAACACAGCTTTTGGAAATACCAATGTGGAAGTGGGAAATGATTAACATGGATTTCGTGGTAAGGTTACCTCGCACTCAGCGCAAGTTCGACTCGATTTGGGTGATAGTGGATCGACTCATGAAATCAGCTCACTTTTTGCCAGTCAAGTCCACCGACACAGCGGAACAGTATGCTCAAGTGTACATCAAGGAGATAGTTAGACTTCATGGCACTCCAGTTTCTATTATCTTAGATCGAGGGGCCCAATTCACAGCTAATTTTTGGTGGAAATTTCAGCAAGGTTTGGGTACTCAGGTAAATCTTAGCACGGCTTTCCATCCACAGACTGAGGGTCAGGGAGAGCGAACTATTCAGACGCTTGAAGGTATGCTACGAGCTTGTGTTTTAGACTTCAAGGGTGATTGGGATGACCATTTGCCGCTTGTCGAGTTTTCTTATAATAACAGCTTCCATGCCAGTATCCGAATGGCCCCGTTTGAGGCATTGTACGGAAGGAGGTGTAGATCTCCGATCGGATGGTTCGAGGTTGGTGAAGCAGAATTGTTAGGACCAGATCTTGTGCACCAAGCTATGGAGAAAGTTAGAGTCATTCAGGAAAGGATGAAAACTGCGTAGAGTCGCCAGAAATCTTACGCCGATGTACGCCGGAGAGAATTAGAATTCCAAGTAGATGATTGGGTGTTCTTAAAGGTGTCTCCCATGAAGGGAGTGATGCGGTTTGGGAAGAAAGGGAAGTTGAGCCCTAGGTACGTCGGGCCGTATCGGATTGCTCAAAGGATAGGGCAAGTAGCTTATAGGTTGGAATTGCCCCCTGAGTTGTCATTAGTACACCCGGTGTTCCACGTGTCCATGTTGAAAAAGGTAATTGGAGACCCATCCAAAATCGTGCCAGTCAAAACCATTGAGGTAAATGAAGAGCTATCATATGACGAGGTTCCAGTTGCTATTCTTTATAGGCAAGTCCGTAAATTGAGAAATAAGGAAATTTCTTCAGTCAAAGTGTTATGGCAAAGTCAGCAAGTCGTAGAAGCTACATTGGAAGCGGAGAAGGAAATGAAAGAAAAGTACCCTCACTTGTTTGAATGAGTCTAGTAGTGAATCGTGTGTGTTCCTATTCCCAGGCAAATGTAAGTTGTGGTTAATGTTGCATAGGAAGGGACCCTATCTTGTTTTCCCCTAAAGTGCCTGGTTGTTGTAACTTTTCTCATACCAAAATTGTTCGTGCTGCCCTTACTTGCAAAAAAAAAAAAAAAAATTAACCCCTTTAAAGCAAATAAAAGTTTTGTGAAACAAATGTGCTAAGTAAGTGATTAATGGTAGTGTAGATTGGTAATGGTTAAATGAATTGTCTATGATCTATTGAGGTGATTGAACTGTATGGGGCGCACTGAAATGGCCCAAAGTTATGTGCAGATATGTCACACTAATTGAATCATGTGCAATTGTGAGGTAAGGAGAATGAGTTATGTGTAGTTGATAAAGTGACCAAATACCTGTAAATTGTTGAGGTAACAACTTGGTGTGTGAGCTATTGAATGGTTAAAACTGTGTAATAATGCTTGGAAATGTGTTTCGGGGGCTCTCTGACAGGTAGATAGGCCTAATTACAAAGGAAACTCTGGCGAAAATTTCTGAAAATATTGGAGTTAGTGTAAATCTGGGAGTTTGCATATCATGTTTTCAAAACCAAACGATTTCCAAAATCCTCATTCGAGGACGAATGATTTTAAGGGGGGGAGGATGTAAAGACCCGTAAAATTTCTTGCTTAAAATAATGCCCGAACAAGTCCCCGAGTTGCTTTTACTATGGAAATTCCTAAAACATATCTAATTTGAACAAAAAGTACCCCGGGAGTTAAGGAATTAAATTTTCCAGAAATTGGGTGTTATGCGATCGCATAACGTGTATGTGGACTGCATAGTGGTCGCATACACAGGCATATAACTTCCAAACTGAAGGACAACTATGCGGTCCAATCTGCGACCACATTTCGGTTCTGCGGACTGCATATCTGTCGCATTATTGCCTTTGTGTTTTGGGGAGGGGTGTTATGCGATCGCATAACGAGTATGCGGACCGCATAGTGGTAGCATACCTGGGCAGATTGTTTTCAAATTTTGGCCCACCTGGGGGCCCATTCTGCTGTCAACTCTGCGGACCGCATGTCAAGAATGCGATCGCATTCCTGACCGCATATTCGACACGGGCTTTTAATTTTCTAAATTTTTATACTCGACCTTAGCTTCATTTAACCCTTACCCCCTTTCATTTTAACTGGTTTCTAATCAAAATAGAGAGAAGTGAGAGTGGGTTCTAGAGTGAGAAGTCCTCATCTTCCCCAAATTGGTCCTCCATCTCTACTTAGGCATGGAAGTTTATCGAGTAGTCGTCATCTTCTTCATCATAAGAGGTAAGTCTTTACCCTATTTCCCCAAATTCTCATAATTTAGCTAGGAATAAAACACACATAGGTTTGTTCTTGAGGATGAAAAGTTGAGACCTTGCATGCATATGAATAATCTTTCATAACCTAGTAAAGGGAAGCAAGTAGAGTAATCTTTCATTAAAAAGGGTTTAGTTAATCTAAGGGATCACATAGTGTTTGATTAAATGCTCAAATGAATTCAAGACTCCTAATTCTAAGGTAAATGTGTCGCATTGTAAACTAGATTGACGATGCTAGACGGTTCGGTGAATTGCGATAGAAATTAAAGAGGGAAACTCGACTCCAGGTATGTATGGCTAACTTTAATCTTTGTAAAATCACTTTGTGGTATCCGAGCATACGGTATGTGTATTGGTTTGAATATGTGCAACTGGTTGTTCGAATTGTGTTGAAGCGTGAAATGTATTCCTTGTCTATCTTTAGTTGATCACCACACTACTATGCTATGTGAAATGATGCTAGTAGGATAATAAATCCAAGAGTATGAATGTATATGCTAAAGGCTGTGTAACAAGTAATGAAGAGGAATTGTGGTGTGATGTAATTGAATAAAAAGGCTGTGGAAATATCGTATATGATTCACCATTTGGTAAGGTTTGTTGTGGCACGATTTTCTTTTTATATGTATTGTGGGTTGTAAAGAACCTGTGTTCCTATTGCTGAAATTTTCTGTGATTGAATTTTGAATTGTCATTGTTGATGTGAGATATGATTGTTTGGTGGGATCGGGTTGCGCGCCGCAACAGCAGGGATAAGGGTGATATGTGAGAAGTGATAAGGGTGTGATGTGATTGTCCGGTGGGATCGGGTTGCACGCCGCAACAGAAACACAACAAATGATTGTGATTGTCCGGTGGGATCGGGTTTCACGCCGAAACAGAAACATAATAAATGATTGTGATTGACAGGTGGGATCGGGTTGCGCGCCGCAAAATAAGAAATAAGGGTGAAATGTTGAGAAGGGACAAGGGTGGAATTGCGATTGTAATTGTCATGAAGTGAAAATTGTGGAACTTCCATTGTGTTTCTTTCTATATCTTGTGCGGTGATTGCGTGACTAGATCTCTGTCTGTCTCTTGCCTATGCAGTGTTGAGTTTACTTAGAGTAAAGTTTGTTCATACATACCAGTACAATTCAAATGTACTAACGTCCCTTTGTCGGGGGCGCTACATTCTTGTGATGATTGTAAGTGGTTCTATAGCAGGTACTCCAGCCCACTGACAGTAGTGCCTCCCCTACGTCCCATCAGCTATTTTGATGAGCCCCTCTCCTCTCGGGGCCCTGTGTGGTTCATGCCACCTCTTCTTCCGGATTTTTATTTTGGTATTTGTGTAAGGTATAGCCGGAGCCTTGTTACCGGCAAGTATTATATAACTCCTTCGTACTCTTAGAGGCTCCGTAGACAGGAAATGTGGGTTATGTACATATGTATTTTGGGCAGTATAACTTGTAGACCACGTAAAGTAAAACTGTGTGTTATGTATATTTTGTAAGCATTGTACCACATGTGGGTAATGAAAGAAATCTAGAATTTAATTTCAGATTGTAAGAATGGGTTGTAATTATAATTGAATAATGTACATTGGAATCTCAGAGTAATACGTGGGATGGAAAAAGGAATTCAGGTCCGCTTAACTGGGGCTACCCGGTCGAGCGTCGGTCGTGTCCCTCGGTTTTGGGGCGTGACAGTAACAACTTGGTGTGTGAGCTATTGAATGGTTAAAACTATGTAATAGTGCTTCGAAATGTGTTTCGAGGGCTCTCTAACAGGTAGATAGGCCTAATTACAAAGGAAACTCTAGCAAAATATTTCTGACATAATCAGAGTTTGTAAAAAAATCTGGAAATTTCATATCATGCTTTCAAAATAATTGATTTACAAATCCTCATTCGAGGACGAATGATTTTAAGGGGGGGAGGATGTAAAGACCCGTAAAATTTCTTGCTTAAAATAATGCCCGAACGAGTCCTCGAGTTGTTTTTACTGTGGAAATTCCTAAAATGGACCTAACTTGAACAAAAAGTACCCCGGGAGTTAAAGAATTAAATTTTCCATAAATTGGGTGTTATGCGACGCACTATGCGATCGCATAACGTGTATGCGGATCGCATAGTGGTCGCATACACGGGCAAATCACTGCCCAACTGAAGGACAACTATGCGGTCCAATCTGCGACCACATTTCGGTTCTGCGGACCGCATATCTGTCGCATTATTGCCTTTGATTTTGGGGAGGGGTGTTATGCGACGCACTATGGGATCGCATAACGAGTATGCGGACTGTATAGTGGTCACATACCTGGGCAGATTGTTTCCAAATATTTGCCCACCTGGGGCCCTTCTGCGGTCAGCTCTGTGGACCGCATTCCTGACCGCATATTTGACACGGGCTTTTAATTTTCCAAACTTTTATACCCGACCCCAGCTTCATTTAACCCCTACCCTTTTTCATTATAACTGGATTCTAAACAATATAGAGAGAAGAAAAAGAGAGTTCTTGAGAGAGAAGTCCCCATCTTCCCCAAATTGATTCTTCAAACATCACTCAGGCCCGGAAATTATCAAGTAATCTTCATCTTCTTCACTCTAAGAGGTAAGTCCCCACCCCATTTCCCTTTAATTCTCAGATTTTAGTTAGAATNAACTAGATTGACGGTGCTAGACGGTTCGGTGAATTGTGATAGAAATTAAAAAGGGAAACTCGACTCTAGGTATGTATGGCTAACTTTAATATTTGTAAAATCGTTTGGTAGTGTCCGAGCATACGGTACGTGTATTGGCGTGAATATGTGCAAATGGTTGTTCAATTGTGTTGAAGCGTGAAGTGTATTCCTTGTCTGTCTTTAGTTGATCACCACACTATCATGCTACGTGAAATGATGCTAGTAGGTTAATGAATCCTAGAGTATGAATGTATATGCTAAAGGTTGTGTAACAAGTAACGAAAAGGAGTTGTGTTGTGATGTAATTGAACTAAACGGCTGTGGCAATATCGTATATGATTCACTGTTTGGTAAGGTTTATTGTGGCACGATATTTATTTTATACACGTAATGTGGGTTGTAAAAAGAAAACTATATTCCTATTGCTGAAATTTTCTGTGATTGAATTGTGAACTGTCGTTGTTGATATGAGATATGATTGTTTGGTGGGATCGGGTTGCGTGCCGCAAAGGGAGGGATAAGGGTGATATGTGAGAAGTGATAAGGGAGAGGTGTGATTGTCCGGTGGGATCGGGTTGCACGCCGCAACAGAAACATAAGAAATGATTGTTATTGTCGAGTGGGATCGGGTTGCGCGCCGCAACAGAAGAAATAAGGGTTGAATGTTGAGAAGGGATAAGGGTGGAATTGTGATTGTGATTGTGATGAAGTGAGAATTGTGGAACTTCCATTGTGTTTCTTTCTATATCGTTTTGCAGTGGTTGTGTGACTCTCTGTCTGTCTCTTGCCTGTGCATTGTTGAGTTTACTTAGAGTAAAGTTTGTTCATACATACCAGTACAATTCAAATGTACTGGCGTCCCTTTTGCCGGGGGCGCTACATTCTTGTGATGATTGTAGGTGGTTATATAGCAGGTACTCCAGCCCACCAACAGTAGTTCCTCATCTGTGTCCCATCAGCTGTTTTGGTGAGCCCCTTTCCTCTCGGGGCCCTGTGTGGTTCATGCCACCTCTTCTCCCGGACTTTCATTTTTGTATTTGTGTAGGGTATAGCCGGAGCCTTGTTACTGGCAAGTATTATATAACTCTTTTGTACTCTTAGAGGCTCCGTAGACAGGAAATGTGGGTTATGTACATATGTATTTGCCACGACCCATAACCGGTCCAGGTCGTGATGGCGCCTAACGGCGAGGCTAGGCAAGCCAACGAACAACAATAACAATAAAAATGCGGAATACAATAACAATATGGGGTAAGGCCGTAGAAACAAGCTGGACCACAGCTAGGCCCAATACATATACAACCCCGATAACTACAACAAGTGTGTGCCAGGACTAGTGTCACAGTGTCAACGG
This sequence comes from Nicotiana undulata, assembly GCA_005239495.1. Lineage (NCBI taxonomy): Eukaryota > Viridiplantae > Streptophyta > Magnoliopsida > Solanales > Solanaceae > Nicotiana > Nicotiana undulata. The sequence continues at coordinate 44,862 of ML299054.1, forward strand.
GAGACTACATAGATACAACAGCAGAAATACATATACAAAATATACAAGCCGCAGTCTGGAACAAAAGACTGAGCAACATGAAACTAGAAGGATCCAGAGGTGCTGTCAGGAAAACGCCAAGAAAACAGCTCACCGTGTGGAGCGACGCCGCGATCAGTACCTATCAGCTGACGGACGAACAGACGAACCAGCCTCAATACCTGCACAGTCAAGTGCAGAAAAAGAAAGAAAGTGCAGCATGAGTACATATAATCACATATGTACCCAGTGAGTATCCCGTCTAAACTCGTAAAGAGTAGTGACGAGAGGTAGAATACATACTCACTAAGGTCCAGTACATAATAAAATAAAATACATGCTGAGCAATAAATCATATGAGAAAGTACATCAAGTATAAGAACATGTAAGCAACAATCAGTAACTGATCTCAAACATAGTCTTCCTTTGTAAGCTATTCATAGTTATATTACTTGTTCTCTTTCTCAATATCCGAAATGTCTTATCTTTATTCTCTATTGTTCACTTCCCAGTACTCTGTATTGTTTCTCAACTCACCCT
>ML299055.1:592-21216 GCA_005239495.1 Nicotiana undulata
GGAGTTGGATTCGAGAGGAAAGGCTGTGATTGAGGCATGACTTGCATTTTCTTTGGAGCCGAGGTAAGTGTTTGGCTTAACCTCAGCTTGAGGGATTAGGTATAGAGTCTTATTTGCTATGTACAACTCATGTCCAACGTATAGGCGTGGTGATGAGTGCCTATGCGTTGCGGCCAAGCATGCCCGTGAGTCAATTGTGATGAAACTTACTGTGTTCTTATTATTCTCCGCATTATGAGTAAATTATGAATTAAAAGTGATACTTGATGTTGTTTCATGACGTGGAGAGTTATTGAGTTATNAAAATTTTATTGAGTATTTCCACGCACTTGAGACTTCTTAGTGTTGACTTTCACATTATATTGTTGCTTTGTTTTGATATATATATATTATATATGCACGAGGGGACATGCCGTGCCTTTTTATGTTCATTATCTGTTGAGATGTTAAATTCCTGCCTTTACTTTTACATCTCAGTTATTACCTTGTTCTACCGTGCTAGCAATTGTTGTCCCTTTTACCCCAGCATGTCCTCCCCGTATCTGTCTTACTTGCTTATTTCTGTTGCCATTTTTTTTCCTGTTATTATATAGAACTGTACAGGTACATATGTTGTTGTTGGTCCTAGCTTCGTCACTACTTCGCCGAGGTTAGACTCGACACTTACTCAGTACATGGGGTCGGTTGTACTGATGCTACACCTGCACTTCTTTATGTTGTGCAGACTTCGCAGCCGGACCCGGTGATCATTGACGGTCGGAGCTTCACTCAGCGCATTCAGGGACATCAACGTAGACCCGCAGACGTACGTGGGACTTGACGTCACCTTCTACTATTTACTGTCAGCTCTGTCTTACTTTGTATTTCAAAGACAGTCCTATGAACGTATTTTCAGACCTTTTGTTTGTAGTAATCTCTTAGACAGTTCGTGAGTATGTGACACCAGTTCTGGGATTTGTATATGGGTTTTATTTCGAAAAGTGCTATGTTGTATGTAGGTTATTTTGTTAAATTTCATTGTGGGCCATCGGTGCCTTAGTTATCCTGTTCGTTTTAGTTGTTAATGAGTTTTATTTAGTTCAAACGTTGGCTTGTCTAGCGGGTTCAACGTTAGACGCAGTCATGGCCCGAAGGTGGGATTTCGGGTCGTGACATTACTAATATAAAAAAGGCTGAAAACTAGTTAACCAGAAAATAAAGATATTGTTTCATCTATCCCATTATCTGGATTCAGCTGAATTGACAAGGGGATTCGGTTGGATTACCATCGATAAAAGAGATTGTTTATTGCTAGATACCAAGGACACAATTATGCTCTTCCTTTAGCCACCGAAATTAGAACTAAGAAATGGGACCATGATTAGGGGAAGGTCGGGTATGTCAGAGGACTATCAAAAAAGAACTTGAGTTTTGTTTTTGTAGGAGTAATCTCCATAGCTTCACGGCTAGAGGAGCCACTACTAACATCAAAATCAGTTGGATTCGTAGCAACATAGAGAAGTTAACATATAGAGATACTCAAAAAGTATCATGCAAATAAAAAAGAGGAGCGAAAACGCTCGTCTTCCTTACAACCAGAAGAATAACAACCTTCAAGAATAAGATGAACAACAAGAATAAGTAGCATGGTCCAGCTACATAGAGGCTCGACAGACCCTAGCCACGATGGAGATTTAGTAATGTCAAAAGTAATTGAGAAGACCAAATCCAGAGAATAACCGGCCAGAGAAGAGGGAGATTATCGGCAAACAAATGATAATCTTGCCGATTCCGACCACTAGGCCAAAATGAAAGTCTCAACAAAGATAGAGTGAGGGCACTTATCATACCAGAGGTGAGGGTGAAACAAAGCAATATCTTCACTATGATACTATGTCAACATTCAGATTGAAGCGGAAACTTGAAGAAAATGGCCTAGGCTTTTGAATATTGAAGAATAAAAAGGGTCGAGAGAAGATATCTTTTTAATTTGTTCGAAAATATGATAATTGTTCATCCATTCACTCGATAAGAAATTCTTCGAGCATAGTCCCTTGTTGAGAGTTTGGGTAAGCGTGTGGAAGAATAGTAATTCTATAGTTACAACTCAATTCAAGGACATGATTATAGAGCTCCATGTCATAAGAGATTTCATATAAGAAAATTTGCGGTGGAGTGGATTCACGAAATAGAGGGTCTCGTTCAAAGAGTAGATACATGCAATGCTTTGTTATTCAATGTCTTGTCAAGACCATGATTATGAGAACTTTCCCCACATCGGACGTACATACATAGTGAGTAGAATCTGGGTGTTGCTCATGAGGATGCACCAAGGAGTGACTGACTTAACAACTTTAGATTGATAGGGCAACGACTTAATCGATGCCCCTCGACTTCTTGTTCCTAACGTACGTTGGTACCATACCGATATACTATAGAATTTGGTGGTGCAGTGACATTAATAGGGACAAGGGCACTCCCTTCTTAGAGATAGGTTCTACCAATCCCTCCACGGCTCAGTACATTATCCCAACAAGCCTTTGGGCAATCTCCTTCGGACTCAATGGTGGGATCATTCCCTCCTTATGGCTTCAAACTCGCGGATTATGGTATCAAGATCACTCATCTTGAGATAAAGGCTTGGCGATAAAACTAACTCCCTATCTTGAGATCTATCGCACGATTGGAGTATCAAAGAAGGGTGAAATTCCTAAATGTCCAAGCAGCCCCCTAATTAAAGATGTGGTCGACAACACACCGATAAGAAGGGCTTTAATAGACATGGCTCCGAGACATCCTAAGACACTTTTAAAACCTTAGGCTCTAATACCAATTTTGTCACGCCCCAAAATCAAGGGACGGGACCGGCGCCTAACCGAGTGACCCGGTCAAGCAAGCCTGATTAGCCTTTCCTACCCGACTCATTTCTCCCCGTGTTTATAGCATACACTATTTATATGAGGTAGCAAGAGATAAATCAAAAGCATATATATATTCATAACATTAAGTCCATTTTCCTCTTTCACCGTTACCAACGTTAGATCTTCTAAAAACATACATACTAATTACAATATTCACGATACGGAATCACGGTTATGACTAAATCTAACAACTATCCAAAATTAATATATACACAACCCACATAAGTGTCTACAGTGCCTCTAAGAGTATGGAGAAATGAACATAGACCTGCCGGCGATAAGGCCCCGGCTATACCTCAAAAAGGGACAACATGTACAAAGGAGAATCAACATGTAACTACACACGGCCCCGAGAGGAAATGTGGCTCACCAGAATTGCTGAAGGGAGGAGGAGAAAGCACCACTATCGACGATCGGCGCTACCTGCTACAGAACCACCTACATCCATTTAAAAAGATGTAGCGCCCCAGGCAAAAGGGACGTTAGTACCATTGAATAGTACTAGTATGTATGATCAAACTCTACTCTAGACAGGATAAACATCAACATGCAATGATATAAATAGAGACATAATATAACAATTCACCGAAGTAGGGGAAAACACAAATAAGAGTCACCATGTTTCTTATCCCGTTTTCCCATCTTTTGGTCTTTTAAGTTCAAGTGTTATTATTATTATTACTAAACCACCGTGTCGTTGTCACACGGAGTCCGGTCTCGGACCGACCGGATAATCCATCCTAGGTGAGGCACCAACAACATCATAACTCATATCATCACCGTGGCATTTTCACACGGAGTCCGGTATCTCACCGGCTGGGCCATCCCAACTGAAACAGTGAGGCAATAATCAATATCATATCTCATATCATCACCGTGGCATTTTCACACGGAGTCCGGTATCTCACCGGCTGGGCCATCTCAACTAAACTAGTGAGGCAATAATCAATATCATATCTCATATCATCACCGTGGCATTTCCATATGGAGTCCGGTATCTCACCAGCTGGGCCATATCAACTGAAATAGTGAGGCAATAATCAATATCACATCTCAATCTGAATGCCTCCATGTGTACGGCATGGAGTCTGATCCGGGTCCGATCGGCTAGGCTATCTCACCCTTGGACATAACCCATCATTTCTTTGATATTTTAGTTCACTTTTATCATTTTCCATCTTTTTATTCACATCTCATATCATTTCACTCTTGTGATTCATATTTCATATCATTTCAATCCTTTGATTCATATTTCATATCATTTCAATCCTTTGATTCATATTATCCTATGAAGATTAGAGTTACCCACACATACCTCGATTTGGGATTTTTCCTTAGATTTCTACCACAATTCACCGGACCTTCTAGCACCTTCAATCTAGTTCACAATGTGGCATAATTGAACTTAGAATTAGGAATAATGATAATGTCTTGAAATCACTTGAGCATTCTATCAAACATTAGGTGTTCCTCTAGATTAAATGGCCCATTTTTAGTGAAAGATTACTCCAACCCATTTCCCTTCACTAGATTATGACTAGTTGGTTACATGCATGCAAGATTCCTACCCCCATCTTCATGAACTCACCTAACCATGTTTCATTTTAACAAAAATATGGAAATTAAGGTTGGTGGGGTAGAAGCTTACCTCTTGTGGTGAAGAAAATTGTGTCATACTCTATCAATTCAGGCCTGAGCAGTGATGGAGGATCAAATTTGATGAAGTTGGGACTCTCTCTCACTATAACCCACTCTCTCCTCTCTCTATTTTATCAGAATATTGTTTAAAATAAAAGGGATGGGTGTTGTATTGGCTTGGGGGTCGGGTTTTACAAATTAGAATAGGAGACCCAATGCAGGGTTGCGGTCCGGAATGCGATCGCATTCCGGTTATGCGGTCCGCATTCCGGTTATGTAGTCCGCATATCTGTTATGTGATCGCATAGTGCGCCGCATGATTCCCTATGCAAAACTTAGGTGCAATAAGCGACAACTTATGCGGCCCGCATACATGATATGCGCTCGCATTTTGGGCCACATAGCTATCCTCAAAATGGACAACAATATGTTCAACTATGCGATCGCATAGTGGACCGCAGATTCGCACAAACTTGAAAAGTTCTATCCTCTAAGTCCTGGGGTACTTTTCACTCCAAAAAGGTCCGATTTAAGAATTTCTATGGTTATATCAACATGGGGATCTGTCCGAACATCATTTTTATTCAAAAAATTATCGGGTCTTTACAAGTTTATAGGGTCATACTTAAAGTTTGTAACCTGTAATAGTCATACCCCTTCTGTTTCTCTTTATCTATATGCTTGAGTTTCAAGTAATTGTACTGGAGGTACTCCAGATTTAGAACTAATAGTAAAAATTCGTTTATAAAGTTGGAAAACATCCAACAGTAGAAGAAACTTCTCACTTGTACTATGCTTGTGCGACTGTAATCATATTGTTATTCAAGTCTTTTAAACTGTAGCAGCACAAAAGTGACACTAAATTACTTGCCACTTTTTGCACAATGTATTGATTATATTTGTAGGCTGCTTTGGTTGAGAATTTTTGGTTCTTTCGTTATATAAGAAAGTGTGTGTAACCTTGAGCAAAGGAACTAAATGAACTCAACTACTACTAACAAAGGGCTTAATAGTCACGCAAGGTCCAGGGAAAGGCTGCACCTTTAGGGGTGTGATGTAGGAAACCTACTCTAATGCAAGTATTAGTGGCTGCTTCCACGGCTTGAAACTGTGACTTGTAACTCAATAGCTACTATCAAAGCCAAATAACCTATAATGTCAAATTGATAGAAACATAGCTGAATGCGGATAGAGACATCCCTAGTGGTTAAGAGGGATTCATTCGGTTAGATGTGAAATTTGGAAATTGTAGTAACATAAGAGGATATGTCAGATGCTGCAATAGTTGCAAATCTAGACTACCATTGACTTGTGCCTCAGTTTTTTTTTATCGGTTATCCCCAAGGAGTCCTGCCTCAAATAACCACAGAAAGCAAAGGCAAAATTACGTCTCCAATTAGTTAGTCTGGTACTTGGCTAGAATTTAATTGAACTTATATCCAAAGAGGTTCTTCTACTTACAACTTGAATGATTCCAATCGTGGAGGGGAGACAATTGAGTCATATATGACTAAGATGCAAGAAGAAATGAATATGGATAATGTCCTACATTCTTGAGCCTTTGGTGAGTTTTCTGATTTAATAAAGCGAGAGCCATTATTTTCCTATATTTCACATCTTTTGACAGCTCTAAGGGGTGTACGTTTGGCTTCTTATTTAAACTGCAAAACATTTTTTTGTAGTGGTCTATGTAACTTTAATTTATAAAGTGTAAAGTTCTGTAAGTTATTCCCATTCTTATGTAAAGACACTCCAATTTCTATAAGGTGTTATCTGTTCATTTTCCCTTTAACGTGTTCATTTTGTTCTTTAGTTGTTTATTATTTGTTATTAAACTGACATAAATTTATTATTTTAACATATCAAAAACTTGAAGTCCGAAGAATCTATCCTTGAAAAAAGTGTAGAGCAAGTTTGTCACATCCCAAACCGGCCGCGACGGGCACCCGGTGCCTTATTCAACCGAGTACCAACGTAATGTATCTTCCATATCATATTATCATAGGTAAATGAACCATAAAGGTTGTCATGAGATGACTAAAAAATAAAGCATTAGGGAATACTCAATATAGGGCGACCCAACTTGATATACCGACTTATAAATATGATGTACGGGCATATAAGGCCGACATTATCCTTAATATACTCAAAACATAGGCCGACAAGGTCATACAAGTATACATATGCATAACATCTGTCTATAAGCCTCTAAGAGTACATAAATATCATAAAGGTCGGGACAGGTGATAACTAGTGATTTGTACTACTATTTACTCCCATTTTCTTAGGTTTTTGAGACAACAATTGGCTTAATTAACCCCACATTTTGATGCAAATGGTTTGAATTGAACGAACTAAGTGGATTTGTAAATATTGATCCAAATGACCTCAGAAAGAAGCAGAACTTGCAAAACTCAAAACCCAGCTAAACCGCTGCATCGCCCATTTTTGCCGCTGCAGCAGGTTTCTCTTCGCTGCCACACTCAAAAATTCAGAAAGCTGTTTTCCAAGGCTATCCAAAGCGCGGTCCGCGCTACGTTTTTTCTGTAGCGGTTCACTAACCATTGCAGCGTGCCATCTATCCTCTGGATGCGATTTTTTAGATCCAGAGAGTTGGCAGCAGAGGAAATTCAAATTTCGCGGTCAACGTACTTATTCCGCTGCCGCGCTCCACCCACCGCTGCAGCTTCCTATTTATCCGCTGGGTGCGAAAAGGGAGATTCAGAAAGTTATAAAGCTCAAGACCGCTGCAGTGGAAACCTCTTCGCCCCAACGCTCAGAATTACGTTGGGAGCGGATTCTCCGTAGGGGCATTTTTATCCAGTATTTTCGGCCATGTATAAATAGAGCTTTTCTTCATTTTGTAGGGTATCAGCCGTTTGGAGAACACGTGAACAGTACTTTTTAGCTATTTTGAACAATTTTAGCTTAGCTTTAGCCATAGTTCTTCAATTATCATCTTGTAATTTACAATTATGAGCTTTAATTCATCTTCTACTTGTGTTTCTTCTTCAAATATGAGTAGCTAGCCCCTTAAGCTAGGGTTGTGACTCAACCCTAGTATGGATACTTAATGGGTTTTCAATTATAGAGTGATTATGTGTATGGGTGTTTGGTATTTAGCTTGATTTGTGCATAAATCTCAGATTTAGTGGTTGCAAACACTATTTCAAGCTTCAATGACTAGGGTCATTCTTGAGAAAGATGACCCAAGTCTAGGTAATTAAGCTAACAAAATATTGGGGTGAGCTCAAGAGGTTGATAACCCCAATAAAAGGGTGGATGCTAGAGATAGCTACACCCGATTTGAGCCAATTCGTGTGATTCAATGAAAACACCCAATTGTGCTTGAGAAGGCCAAATTAGGCAAAGTCACCCATATTACCGAGAGGTAGTGGGTGAGAAACTTTACATGAGGTTATGTCTTTCACCCACATTTCACATTGTGATTCTTGATTGTAGACCAGTTAGTCACTCACCTAGGGGGAAGTTATAGCCCTAGTCCCTTTATCAACTAAGAAAACCTACAAAAAGATAATAGTTAGCTAAGTCATAGTTCAATTAGATTAAATCATAGTATAATTACAACAACCTTATTATGAGAAATGTAATTAAGAGCATGACACACCATTAGATAACTTAGACACTCAACTCTAACATATATAGCTCCCTGTGGAAATCGATCCCGACCCTTCGGGAAAAAGCTGCGTTGAGCCCTGTACTTGCTACTCTTTAGTGGTATGGGCGGGAGCCGGTCAAGGGAGCTTTTACGGTGTTGATTATCTACGTGAATATTGGTGTCAATTGATCTTCTTTCCTTCTGTTGCTAACATGTGTGTTTAAATTCAATTCAGGTGCAAATGGCAGATCCTTTGGGAAATATCATTCCGGGGGAGGAGGTATATGACAATGGAGAGGAAGAATTAAATCAAGTACCTCCACATACCAGACGAGGCCGACATTCTAATCTTAATGATTATATTCCGAGGCATGTGACATTTTAGATGAAATGGCTGACACATCGTCGACATGGCAAAGTAGAGCAAATGTGCCACAGGGTGATCCTAGTGTTATTAACCTCCACAAAGAGCTCCAAGATCATGGGCAAGCAATTGTCGAGCTTACCACCACCATGAATCAACTTGCTAAGGCCCAGCTTCAACAAATACAAATCCCAAAGCAAGTTCATGCTATGGATGGGGTAAATCTTTTGGTGAACAAGCGAAGGCCTCGTGGTAATCAAATGCAAAATAACAATGACCAATGCGACCAAGACGTGAGCGGGTATAATCAAGAAGAATCTTATGGTGATGAAGATTAAGATGTGATGTATGCCAACAATTTTCAAGGGCAAAGGAACAATCAAGGAAGCAATCAAAATTGGAATAATCAAGGGAACAACCAAAGTTGGAATAATCAAAGGCAAAGCAATTGGAACAACAATAACAACTCAAGCAATTGGGGGAACAACAACCAACAATGGGGTGGCAACCATGGCAATTGGGGTGGTAATGGTAATAGGGGGTCGGGCTTTCAAAGGCCCCCAATGTACCAACAACCAAGTAATCCTCCCCCGTATCAATCACAAGGCCAAGGTTCCTCAAGTAATGACATGGATAGAATTGAGAAAATATTCAAACAAATGATGGAACACAATACAGATTCGGATGCTCAACTTGCTTCCCATAACACCTCCATTCGAAATCTTGAAGTTCAAATGGGACAAATCTCACAAGACTTAAACACATGCCCGAAGGGAGCACTACCTAATGATACGATGGTAAACCCCAAGGGTGGGAACAACAACAACAATACCGGTCACGCCACGACGGTGACCACAAGAAGTGAACGAGGACGTGAGGCTAGTTCTTCAAAGAAAAAGAGAGTTGTTGATAATGATCATGACCTGCAAAATGATGAGGTTCCGATTGAGGTTGAACATGTGGTGGAAGAGCCAACAACTAGTGAAGTGAGAATCGATATTCATGATCATGAGGATGAATTGCAAAGTAACGTGAACCCGTCTATGGAACACATATTGACATGCCAGAACTGATTGTGTTAAAAGCAAAGGCACCATTGCCTAGGCCTCCTCCTCCCTATCCTCAAAGGTTGGCAAAGCAAAAGAATGAGAACCAATTCAAGAAATTCATTGACATGATGAAGAGTTTATCCATCAATGTTCCTTTGGTTGAAGCGCTTGAACAAATGCCCGGGTATGCCAAGTTCATGAAGGACTTGGTCACAAAGAAAAGGTCAATGGAGTGCGAAACTACAAAAATGGCTCATCAAGTGAGGGAAATAGTGCACTCAATGGCACCCAAGCTTGAAGACCCCGGGGAATTCACCATTCCTTGTACAATTGGTAGTGCGGATTTTTCCAAGGCATTGTGCGACTTGGGATCTAGCATCAATTTGATGCCATACTCGGTATTCAAAACCTTAGGGATTGGTTAACCTACGACTACTTCCATGCGTCTTCAAATGGCGGATAGATCTATGAAGCGGCCTTTAGGAATAATTGATGATGTGTTAGTGCGGGTTGACAAGTTCATCTTGCCCGCATATTTTGTTATCTTGGATTGTGATGTGGATTATGAAGTCCCTATCATCTTGGGAATGCCCTTCTTGCAACGGGAAAGGCCTTAGTTGATGTGGAGGCCGGTGAGCTCACCTTCCAAGTGGGTGATGAAAAGGTCGTGTTCCACGTTTGCAAGTCAATGAAGCAACCAAATAGCACAGAGGTTTGTTCTTTCATGGACCTTGTTACCGAGGTCATTATTAATGAAACAAGCTCAATGATAAATGTTGAAAATCCCGTGGAAGCAGCTTTATTGAACCATGATGATATTGTGGTGGATAGCATGATCGAGTGTACCAATTCTCTACAAGGCATGGGTTCTTATTGATATGGTCCTCGAAAGTTATCCTTGGATTTGGAGAATCGGAAAACTCCTCCGACAAAACCTTCAATTGAAGAGCCACCTACCTTGGAGTTGAAGACACTTCCACCACACCTCAGGTATGAATTTTTGGGTCCTTCTCGTACTTTACCTGTTATAATTTCATCTTGCTTAACCAAATTGCAGGTTGACTCTACTCTCAAAGTGCTAAAAAGGAGGAAGAAGGCCATAGGTTGGACACTTGCTGATATTCGGGGTATAAGCCCCGCTTTTTGTATGCATAAGATCATTATTGAGGATGGAGCAAAGCCTTCCGTAGAACACCAACGGAGGCTAAATGAGGCAATGTAAGAGGTTGTGAAGAAAGAGATAATCAAGTGGCTCGATGCTAGGGTCGTCTACCCAATCTTTGATAGTGCTTGGACTTCTTCGATCCAATGTGTTCCAAAAAAGGGTGGCATGACTGTGGTACAAAATGACAAGAATGAACTTATTCCACCAAGGACAGTCACTGGTTGGCGGGTATGCATGGATAATCGCAAGTTGAACAAAGTGACCCGCAAGGATCATTTCCCTTTATCTTTCTTGGACCAAATTCTTAGCAGACTTGCGAGGAGAGCTTTCTATTGTTTCTTGGATGGGTATTAAAGTTATAAAAAAATCTTGATAGCTCCGGAAGACCAAGAAAAGACAACCTTCACTTTTCCTTATGGGACATTTTCTTTCTCCAGGATGCCTTTTGGATTGTGCAATGCACCCGCTACATTCCAGCGGTGCATGATGGCAATTTTCACTGATATGGTTGAAGACTTTCTAGATGTATTCATGGATGATTTCAGCGTGGTTGGAGACTCATTTGGTGAGTTCTTGAAAAATCTTTACAAAGTCCTCGCTCGTTGTGAAGAAACTAACCTAGTGCTCAACTGGGAAAAATGTCACTTTATGGTTGAAGAAGGGATAGTTCTGGGCCACAAAATCTCAAAGCATGGAATTGAAGTAGACAAGGCCAAGATCGAGGTCATTTCCAAATTGCCTCCTCCGACCTCGGTGAAGGGAGTCCATAGCTTACTTGGGCATGCAGGGTTCTACCGGCGTTTCATTAAAGATTTTTCAAAGGTGGTGAATCCTCTTTGCAAGCTATTGGAAAAATATTCCAAGTTCCACTTTGATGACAATTGTATGAGAGCATTTGAGTTGTTGAAGCAAAAGCTTACTACCATGCCAATTATCACCGTGTCGGATTGGAGCTCTCCTTTTGAGCTAATGTGTGATTCTAGTGATGTGGCCGTGGGGGCGGTGTTAGTCCAAAGGGTGAACAAAATCTTTCACCCCATTTATTATGCAATCAAGACCATGAACTCCGACCAAATGAACTATACCGTCACCGAAAAAGAGTTGTTGGCTATAATCTTTGCAATGGAGAAATTTCATCCTTAACTTATGGGCGCCAAGGTGATTGTGCACACCGACCATGCGGAGCTCCATTATTTAATGATGAAAAAGGATTCCAAGGCTAGGCTCATGCGGTGGGTGTTATTGCTTCAAGAGTTTTATTTGGAGATCGTCGATAGAAAGAGGAGTGATAACAAAGTTGCCGACCATCTTTCCTGTTTGGAAAAGCAAGGGAGGCCAAGTGATGGTCTTGAGATTAATGATAGTTTCCCGGATGAATAACTTCTATCCGTCTCTTTGAATGATATGCCATGGTTCGCGGACATCGCCAACTACATTGTCACCGGTGTTATCCCGTTTGAGCTCTCTTCTAAACAAAGGAAGAAGCTTAGACGGGATAGCTTGGATTTTTATTGGGGTGATCCGTATTTGTTCAAGATATGTAGTGATGGTGTCATTCGGCAGTGTGTGCTCGAAGAAGAGCAAGGGTCAATTCTTGAGTCACGCCGCTCCTCACCTTATGGTGGTCATCATGGAGGGCAAGGATTGCTTCAAAAGTCTTAAGTTGTGGTTTCTTTTGGCCTACTTTCTACAAGGATGCTAGTGAGTTGGTGAAAAGGTGTGATGAATGCCAAAGAGTGGGTGGCATATCCAAGAAAGATGAAATCCCTCTCACTACAATTCTTGAGGTGGATCTTCGATGTTTGGGGAATTGATTTTATGGGGACCTTTGTTAGTTCATGTGGAAACACCTACATACTTGTGGCGGTGGACTATGTTTCGAAATGGGTTGAAGTCGTCGCTTTTCCCAACAAAGAGGCCCGTAATGTGGTTGGTTTTCTAAAGAAGAATATTTTCACAAGATTTGGGACACCCCGTGCCATCATCAGTGACGGGGGTTCCTATTTTTGCAATAGGGCCTTTGATTCATTGTTAGCCAAGTATGGAGTCAAACATAAAGTGTCTACTCCGTACCATCCTCAAGCAAGTGGCCAAGTTGAAGTGTCTAATCGTGAAATCAAGAACATTTTGGCCAAGACAGTGAATGCTAATCGGACTTATTGGTCCCGGAAGCTTGATGATGCTCTTTGGGCTTACTGGACTGCTTTCAAAACACCCATCGGTATGTCTCCTTACCGGTTGGTGTATGGCAAGGCATGTCATCTTCCGGTGGAATTGGAGCACAAGGCACTATGGGCATTGAAGAAGTTGAACTTGGATTGGGATACAACTGCGAATCTTAGAGTTTACCACCTCAATGAGCTAGATGAGTTTAGATTCCATGCATATGCTAGATCATCTTTGTACAAAGAGAAAATGAAGTACCTCCATGAAAAATATGCCAAACACCGGGAGTTCAAAGTGGGAGACTTGGTGCTTCTTTTCAATTCTAGACTCCGTCTCTTCCCGGGCAAACTCAAGTCCAAGTGGAGTGGCCCGTTTGAAGTGTTATTGGTTACACCCTTTGGTGCTCTTGATCTCAAAAACAAAAATGGGGAGATTTTTGGTGTGAATGGGAATCAGGTCAAGCATTATCTTGGTAAATTTGATGATAGCCATGTGGTGGCTTTGTTGAAATTCCTTTGAACACGGTAACTTGCATTGTGCCGCGACTTTAAATCAGGCGCTTCTTGCGGGGCAACCCAAGCGTTTTTATTTTCTTTCTTTTTGGTTGTTTTTGGTAGGATATATTTTTTTTTTGTGAACTAACCAGTTGTGAAGATCTTGCAGAACTTGGTGGATGCAGTGTAAGTCAAAATTTTGAAACTGGGCAAAGTAGTAGATTTCCGCTGCAGCAGTCAAAAATCCACTGTCAGCGGTGACCAAGAGCTGCGGCGGAAAACGATCGCTGACAGCGGTCCATTTGGTCCCAAAAACAAGTTCTCTGAATCTCCACTCCGCTGCAGCGTCTACTATTTCGCTGTCGCAGAATGCACTTCGCTGTGGCGATGGAATTCCGCTGTAGCGGTGAAGGTGAAAATTAAGCAGGTTTGAAAGAACAAAAGTGCGGTCAGCGGTAAAAATCCACTGCCGCACTAGGTCGGTCGGTCGGTCGTGGGTCCCAAGTGTTTAGAATATACACTAAGGAGCCCTCACTTTTTACCCTTTTCACCCATTTTCTACCAAACCCTACCTAGTTACTGTGCATTCACTCCTTCATTGCTCATCTAGGACTTTTAATTTCATCTCTCATCTACCTTCAATTACCGGTATGTTTATTTTAATTCTCTTTAGTTGATTAATTTTTCTTAGTTTTAGGTCATTTTATTTGCTTTTTGTATAAAGTTAATACAACCCTAACCGTTAAAAATTGAATTGTTAGTGCGTGTTACAATGTTGGGTAATTCTTTTGGGCTCTGATGTGGGTAAAAGGGTGATTCATATGTCCATTTACATGAAAAATTTCCAAATTTTGATGAACCCTAACCTAAGTGCATTGTGCGCTAGACCTCCGCTACAGCGTTTCAGAATTCCGCTGACAGCGGAGGTCCAAACCATGATGTTTGCAATTTGAGAGCTCCGCTGCAGCAGTCTGGAATTCTTCTGTTAGCGGTCCTGTGTAACGCTGCAGCGGTAATTAAAACACGGTCAGCGGTTCCCAGTTTCAAAGAGCGGTTCCCAGTTTCAAAGAGTTCATTCTCATATCATTTCAAATTCCGCTGTAGCAGCCAGATTTCCGCTGTCAGCGGTGGCCAAACGCTGCAGCTGTACAAAAATCCGCGCTCCGCGTTTCCTATATTCAAAGAAGGGGTAGTCTGAGCCCCCTGATTCCGTTACAGCTGTTCTTTTTCGCTGACAGCGGTTTGGTCTTAAGTACACTGTTTCATTCTCTGCTTCTGCAATTTTTGTTGGTACCTAGGTACACTGTATTGACAATGTGTGTTACATGTTTGCAGAGTATGGTGAGATCCAGAGGTGGACCGGAAAAGCAACCCGGGAGGGGTGACCCTTCAAGGCGTCGGGGCAAAGGAAAGAAACAAAACTCACCGGGCCCGACAAAAGCAGTTGGGAAGTCACAAAAGATAAAAAGGACAAGCTTCAGAGTCGGAGTCCAGTGAATACTTGCCCTCCCGGGAAGCTTCGGAGGGTCAGAGTGGGGCAGCTCTAGCAACTGCACTATCAAAGCCTAAGAGACTCATCAACGAGCCCACTAGCTCGGAGTCTTCTGAAGATATCTCCAATCATTCAGCCACACCTTCTGAGGGCACAACGCCACCAACCCAATCAGCAGCTCAATCAGCAGCCCCTCCTTCCATCAATCTCGAGAGTTCAGTCGAGGGACCTGATGATGGAAGGGGTGGAGATACTCTAGCATAGGTTGTCAGTATGCTAAGGACCAGAGCTCCATCAGCATGGGAGGACCGGTTTGTCTCTGAATCGGCCTACCATCAGTTCAGAGAAATGTGGCCTCGGAGATCTCTCATCCCGAAAAGGCCCTTCATCATCAAGGACCTCCTACCCCTGCATCCCAATGTGAAAAAGCAGTTCTTAGAAATGGAGGGGGGGACTTTTTCAATGCCCGAGTGTTTGATTCAAATGAGTACGTGGTGAAGGATTTCTACACTAATGTGGCATTCACCAAAATGGCACTTACCTCACCAAAGTTCGCAACCTGAAAATCCTATACAATAGAAGTGCTTTCAATGACTATGCGGGTTTCAGGAGGGTTGATGAGACTCGGTATTTGGAGAAGGTTAATCGGAAATATATGGCTCGCCCATGGTTGGATTCCATCATTGTTGCTCTAGGGACTACACCGGATTGGTTGGTTGCAGGAACCCCCATCAAGAGGAGTACATTGAGTTTTGAGGCCCGGGGATGGGCCACATTTGTATGCAGCAGAATAGACCCCATTCTACATAATAGTGATATGCCCCTTTCCAGGGCGGTGATATTATGGACAGCATCCCGATTAACGTCAAGAACATCATGTGCATATTAATAGAGCGGGTTGTGAAGAGGAATGAATCCTCTTATCCTTTCCCCTATTTCCTGACTATGTATTTCTGAGACATCGAGATTGAGGGGAGGGATTGATACATTTATGCATCCCCGAACAACTTTCTCTTGGTATCATTTTAAGGGTCCAGACAACCCCAAGCAAAGAGGGAAATCCTCCACCTCCACATCCCCTAGTACTTCCACAGCCATAGAGCCTTCCACTGCTGCTGAAGGCTCCGTTCCTTCTGAGGGGCCCACTGCTGCTGTTGCCACTAATCCTCCATCAGACCCTGTTGTACCCATACCAGTCTCAGTGCCATCATCATCCACCTATCCTCAGACAACTCTGAAGGTGTCCCAGACTCTAGTTGGTATCACCAACTGGCTGCAAGTAGCTTCATCTAGACTTTATGATCTTTCATCTACAGTTGCAGCTCAGTCAGCTCCGGCGACCATTGCATTGCCTCCGTCTCTGGAGGACACATTGAGGAGCGCGATGGAAAACAAGATGAAAATTTTGGAGACAATGAAGAAGCAACAAGCGGAGATCGATTATTTGGGCAAGTATGTGAAGAAAATGAAAAAGGCCCAGGATGTTTCAAACAAGGTGCAAAAGAAGATGCATAAAACTCAGGAAGCTTTGGTGAAGGAGATGGCCAAGGTTGTTGTTGCGGGGGAGATCCCCTTTGATCTTTTGCTAGGAGAGTCCGGACCCACTGACCTGGCTGTGGATGAGGCAGACCTTCCACCATCTCCAGTTCGTAGAAGTTCCATTCCCCAAACGGAGGACATAGAGATTCAGCTAGAGGAGCCCGAGGGCCAGACTTCCATACATGCACAGGACCCTCATATCACCACTGGCCCAACACCTTCTTCGTCTGCCCCTGTTGACCCTTCTCCTATGCAGCCTGAGGCACCTTAGGGAGTTCGTTCTTAATCTCTCTCTCACCCCTATCCCCTATTCTATATTTTGGTTTGGTAGAATTGAGGAAAATGCTAGTTTTATTGGAGGGGGTGGCCTCTACTTGTTGGTAGTTAAATACAATTTGATGATTTTAGGGTTGTAATAACTGTTAATACTCTTTTTCTTTCTCTTATTTACATTTCCGTACATTTCATTTTGGTATGTATATATTCAGATCCTCCTCCTTATCATATGTATATATTCATCCCCTATTGTAAATATTCATTTTGTTTTTTCGTATTTTCTACTTTATAACTTCTTTAGCTTTTTCCATTTATAGGCTAACTTCTTATCTTATTTAGTAGCTTATTTTTTATTTGTAACTTATTCTTTTTCCCTTCTTGCGTTGTCAATAAGCCCCTGGTTTTCTTAAGGCCACGATTCTTTTCAGGGGTGGAAATTGTGCGAACCGGGTGTCTCTTCCCTACGACAGACGGTATGACGACCTTCTTAAGGGATTGAGTCAGTTTTTCGTTTTTCTTTTTTTTTTTTTGTTCTGGTTTTCTTTTATTTCAGTAGTAGTGAATAAATGTGATTCAATTAGAGCTTCACTTGGCACCAACAGGTTTACCATTGACCTTATGGTTAAAGACAGATTACAAATGAGGCTAGCTCTAGTTGTTACCTTTAAAGTCTTGAGTTGACTGAAACTGTCATCAGGTGGTATTCATGGCCATATTTGAGTTTCAACTTGAACCAAGATTGTTGTGGGCCCTCGACTCGATACTCTTTAGCAATCTTGAGGCTTGTGAGGTGAGGTTTGATATTACATAACCCGAGTGTCGTGCCTAAAAGTCTAGAACTTGCCCCGAGTGTTTGTCTAGGCGAAATCTTGAGTGAGGTCGACTAGTGAGATGATCATAGGCCTTCCTTGATTCCCTATTGAAATTGAAGGACCTCTTTAGCCTACCTTGACAAGATCCCTAGTCAACCCCTTAGAGCCTGAGCCTACTTGTTCAAAAACCATGTTTTTAGCCTTCATCCATTCTCTAAATACCCTCTCTTGGCACCCATTCTTTCCTTAAGCACTCTTGATGAAGAATAGGACAAAATCATAAGTTTGGGGGAGAGACGAGGAAATGCATAGTGATGAAAGGCTTGGTTATAAAAAAATGGTCCAAAGAAAAGGTTGAAAAGCATAAAAAAAAGGGAGAAGAAAAAGGGTGAAAGAAAAAGCAAAAGTTTGAAAAGAGGTTGAAATGATGAAAAAGAAAGAAAAAGGTAAGAAAATGAGCCCAAAGTAAAAGAAAGAGTGACTGCGCGTCTCTCTAAATTCCCCAAGAAAAATTTGTGACTCAAAGGGTCAAGAGTGTCATGTGCAAAAATGTGAACAATCAGAGTGCTTAAGGGAAGATGTTCTACAAAAGTTCATTGTGACCAAATTCGATCCAAAAAGCCTCCATTACAACCCAATAAAGCCCTATAGGATCTCAAGTTAAGTGAGATTACATTAGTGGTGATTAACACGAGGGGAAAGCCTATGGTACGAAAGGCCGGACTTGAGGCATTCTTTTTAGAGTGAAGAGAGCACCCCATGAGAAACCCAATTTTGAGAGACATTCTTAATGGTGAGGTGACCCTAAGGAGAGTAGAGGAGGAAGAGTATGGGATCCACAGTGGTTGAGGTAAAAGAGAAAAGCTCTATGACGACCTTAGTCAACTCTTGAAGCTTTGGTGTCACATTAGATCTAGTGAGCTAGAAAATCATTGCATAAGTTTGTTAATAATTCATTTGTGTTGATGAACCACATCTTAATGGCTGAAATACTTTATCTTTTCTTGTTACAGAGGTGGGAGTTATTTTGTTTGCTTGAGGACAAGCAAAGCCTTAAGTTTGGGGGAGTTGATAACTGGTGATTTGTACTACTATTTACTCCCATTTTCTTAGGTTTTTGAGGCAACAATTGGCTTAATTAACCCCACATTTTGATGCAAATGGTTTGAATTGCAGGAATTGAGTGGATTTGTAAATATTGATCCAAAAGACCTAAAGAAGAAGAAGAATGTGCAAAATCCCAGAACTTAGCTAAACCGCTGCAGCGCCCATTTTTCCGTTGCAACGTTTGTCCCTTCGCTGCAGCGGGTTTCTCTTTGCTGCCACGCTCAAAACTTCAGAGAGTCATTTTCCAAGGCTATCCAAAGCGCGGTACGCGCTACTTTTCCACTGAAGCGGTTAACCAACCGTTGCAGCGCCCATTTATCCGCTCGACGCGGTTGTTAAGATCCAGAGAGTTGGCAGCAAAGGAAATTCTAATTTCGCGGTCAGCGTACTTATTCCGCTGCCGCGCTCCAACCACCGCTGCAGCGTTGTATTTATCCGCTGGGCGCGAAAAAGGGAGATTCAGAAAGTTATAAATCTCAAGAACGCTGCAGCGGAAGCCTCTTCGCCCCAGCGCTCAGAATTATGCTGGGAGCGGATTCTCCGTAGGGGCATTTTTGTCCAGTATTTTCGGCCATGTATAAATAGATCTTTTCTTCATTTTTTTAGGGTATCAGCCGTTTGGAGAACACGTGAACAATACGTTTTAGCTATTTTGAGCAATTTTAGCTTAGCTTTAGCCATATTTCTTCAATTATCATCTTGTAATTTACAATTATGAGCTTTAATTCATCTTCTACTTGTGTTTCTTCTTCAAATATGAGTAGCTAAACCCTTAAGCTACGGTTGTGACCCAACCCTAATGTGGGTACTTAATGGGTTTTCAATTTTGAAAACACTATTTCAAGCCTCAATGACTAGGGTCACTCTTGAGAAAGATGACCCAAGTCTAGGTAATTAAGCTAACAAAATATTGGGGTGAGCTCAAGAGGTTGATAGCCCCAATAAAAGGGTGGATGCTAGAGATATCTACACCCGATTGGAGCCGATTCGTGTGATTCAATGAAAACACCAATTGTGCTTAAGAAGGCCAAATTGGGCAAAGTCACCCATATTACCGAGAGGTAGTGGGTTAGCAACTTTACATGAGGTTATGCTTTCACCCACATTTCACATTGTCATTCTCGATTGACGACCTTAGTCAACTCCTGAAGCTTTGGTGTCACATTAGATCTAGTGAGCTACAAAATCATTGCATAAGTTTGTCAATAATTCATTTGTGTTGAGGATAGTCGTTAGTCCCAGTTGAAGCTTGATGAACCACATCGTAATGGCTGAAATACTTTATCTTTTCTTGTTACGGAGGTGGGAGTTATTTTGTTTGCTTGAGGACAAGCAAAGCCTTAAGTTTGGGGGAGTTGATAACTAATGATTTGTACAACTATTTACTCCCATTTTCTTAGGTTTTTGAGGCAACAATTGGCTTAATTAACCCCACATTTTGATGCAAATGGTTTGTATTACAGGAACTGAGTGGATTTGTAAATATTGATCCAAAGGACCTAAAGAAGAAGCAGAACTTTCAAAATCCCAGAACCCAGCTAAACCGCTGCAGCGCCCGTTTTTCCGTTGCAGCGTTTGTCCCTTCGTTGCATCGGGTTTCTCTTCGCTGCCACGCTGAAAACTTCAGAGAGCTATTTTCCAAGGCTATCCAAAGCGCGATACCCGCTACTTTTTTGCTGCAACGGTTCACTAACCATTGTAGCGCCCATTTATCCGCTCGACACAGTTATTAAGATCTAGAGAGTTGGCAGCAAAGGAAATTCTAATTCCGCGGTCAGCGTATTTATTCCGCTGCCGCGCTCCAGCCACCGCTGTAGCGTTGTATTTATCCGCTGGGCGCGAAAAGGGAGATTCAAAAAGTTATAAAGCTCAAGAGCGCTGCAGCGGAAGCCACTTCGCCCCAGCGCTCAGAATTTTGCTGGGAGCGGATTCTCCGTAGTGGCATTTTTGTCCAGTATTTTCGGCCATGTATAAATAGATCTTTTCTTTAGTTTTTAGGGTAT
>ML299056.1:0-34844 GCA_005239495.1 Nicotiana undulata
CGGGTCTCAAAACCAAAAATACACACGTCTCCCAATACATCCTACGGACTTGTTCAAGCCTTTGAATCATCAAAATATCATCAAAAACACGGAATTAAACCTCAAAACTCTTACAAATTTCTTAAACTTCATAAACTTCCAAATTTCCCATTTTTAATCCGAATCACGTCATTTCAAGTCCGTTTTGCACCAATTTTCACAGACAAGTCACATAACATATAATAAACCTTTTCCGGGCTTTAGAACCATAATACGGGCTCCGTAACATGGTTTTCACATAATTATTCATTTTCAAAATCCTTTATTATTTTCAGAAAATAATTTTCTTTAAAAATTCATTTCTCGGGCTTGGGACCTCGGAATTCGATTTCGGGCATATGCCCAAGTCCCATATTTTCCTACGGACCCTCCGGGACCNTCCGGCTACACGTCCGAGTTGTGCACGCATATCGAGGTAAGACTAACGGAGGCTCTCGGAGCCTCGGAACACAGATATAGCTTAAATTACGTAAGATGACCTTTTGGGTCATCACAAGATTAATTAAGTCCTTTAAAATTGATCAATTTTTTTCCAAATTAATATAGCACATTGAACTCAGTAGTAACATTTCAAATTCAATATTTCAACTGTTCGTTTGATGCCTAATGAAATGAAAGTACTAATAGTAATATTTGTAAAGATTAATTAAGTCCTTTAAAAGTGGTCAAATTTTTTTTTTCAAATTAATATAGCACATTGAACTTATGACACCAACTTTGGACAATAGGAAAATGTATTGACAATAAATATGAAGATAGTTGAGTACTTAAAGATGCAAAATATAGCAAATACTGAACTTATGAAGATAGTTGATGAGTACTTGAAGATATATAGTTGAGTACTTATGAATCAAAGTAGTACGGATTAAAACAGGTGAAAAATGATAACACTTTGACACTTACAAGGTTCCAACAATATGGACAAATTAAAACATTCAGTTCAATTCATACTACTTTTTATTTTTAAATTCAACAGACATATTTTATTTCATTCCAACAGGGAGTACAAATTTTAAAACTGATTGGCATCCTAAACACTCTGTTGTACAGAGGTTGAATGCGGAAACCAGTAACACATCAAACTAAAAAATTAAACTGATAATAACCCAACTAAACAATAATTAACATGAACAATCCAAACTGAACAAAATACTCTTATCAACAATCAAATGAACAATTTTGAAATCTTCATCCCTACAAACATTCCAGCTAACAACACAGATGACATAGCACTTTCTTCATTGTCACCTTCAATCCCAACATCACTTTCATCAACGAAAGAACTTGAAGATTGTTCTTCACTGGCAACATTTTCTTTTTGGAACTCAGTGAATACTGCTACTGCTTCATCATAAGATTTATAAGACTTGAAGATGCTTCCTTTGAAACCTATAACCATAGGAGCACACTCACACCAAGAGTTGTATAATTCGGGCTTTTTACCACGAACCACATACACTTTCGACGATGCCGATATATTATCAGCTTGAGATTCATTTCTAAACTCGTTGAACGCTGCTATGACTTCATACGTTTTGAAGGCCTTGAAGATGCTATCCTTGACACCAATAACCATAGGAGCACACTAATGCCAAGAGTTGTACAATTCAGGCCTCTTACCACGAAACACTACATAAACTTTTAAAGCATTATTCATCTTCCCGTGGTCCATTCCTTAATCTAACAATAAGAAAAGATAAGAGATGAAGAAGGAGAAAATAAATTAAAGATAAAAATGTCAATGGGGGCTGTAAAAGCTTATTAGTTGAATCGCTCTATATTTAAGTGTTAGGGTTAGAAAGTAATATAGTATTATTTTAGTGATACAGTAATATAGAAACGGAAAATACAATAGTTTAATTGTATTTTTCTAGTATACTATGTGTGTATTTTAGTGTATTTCGTTTAATTGGTATGGTACATGTATATGAGTATAAATTACTTTAACAATAATAGTGTAGCATGCATGTGTAAATGTGAAAGAAGCATGGGAAAGGTAAGATAGTTAAACTAATGTGAAGAATTAGAGGGAAAACAATAAACATAAAATAAAAAATACTAAAGGGTATATCTGGAAAATAAAATGCGTATATATCCATTATGCCCTCAAAAGCCGTGCGAAATTACCACAATACCCTCATTTTGGACATTTAGGCCGGGACGAGTTTGGCCAAATATATTTTCCGTTTTCCTTTCCCCCTATCTCTATGCAGTAGAAATTACTATTTTTTAAAGAAAAAGTCGTGTAGTCAAATATGGTAAAGGTAATCAACTATCCTTAAGAAAAACATCAAAATAAGCAAAACAAAGAAGACAAGTGCAACAAAGTTTGCATTAACTTCTGTCAAAGTTAAAAAAGCAGCGCCTTGAATTGAGGAGAAATCACTTTTGGAACTCCTACAATAGCACCAACCAAATTAAAGTGAAATGAACTCAACACCGTTGCACGCATTCAATCACACGGTATAATTCCACAAATAAAGTCTAAAGAAAGTACACCCTTCGATTCATAATAAGTGACCAATTTACTTTTAGCACGCTCATTGAGAAAATACTCCCTTCGATCTAAACTAAGTTATTTTTTGGCTTTTTTCTTGTGATCCAAAATAAGTGATTTTTTCAGATTTCGAGAATGAATGAATTATTTTTTTCCTACATTGCCCATGGATTAAATAGTGTTGGAGTATGTGTTAGGAGTATTTATGTGAGATAGTAAAGGTTAATATGGTCAATTTCATTGCTAATTAATGCAATAAGATAAATTTCTTAATATGCGTGAAAACAGACAAAAAAATACTTATTTTGGACCAAGTGAAGTACTAAATTAGATACAAAAATACATGCTATGACTAAACTATCCCTAATTAAATATTTAATGTGAGGCGTAAGAATTTTTTTAGGGATATGTACACAGGGGTTATTTTGTAAAAATAAATTGAATTCTTTCTTGATTACATAAATGGATACTTATTTTGAATCAAAAGAAAAAAGGAAACTGGTCACTTATTGTGAACCAGAGGGAGTAATACATATGTATATTTAATCCTTACCTCGTGGAGGTAGTGAAGTTGTGTCCTATAGACCTTCGTCTCAAGTCAAACATGGTCACAAGTAGTGATGGTAAAATGGTTAAAAGAAAATAATTTGGATAATGAACTTTTTAAAAACGGGTCCAAATATGGATAAGAACCATATTATCCATTTAGAAAATGGATAACCAATAGATTACTAATGTGTTTAACTTTTACCTTTGTAAAGCCTTAAATTGGGAGTTCCTCAAGTTTGAAAGACTAGAATTCTCCCAAAAGTGATCATATTCAAGAAGTCATGGGTAATTTATAAATAATATGAATATTTATCTTGCTTGTATTGGTCGAAATTTGGTTCATGTTTTGTGATGACAATGGCCGAGATCGAAGTACGGCTCGCCTAACGGATAGAAGTTTGTGGTCTTAGTTCAAGTGAAATCGAGCGGAAAACCCTAGCTACGGCAACCCAACTTCGACTTAAAGATAGGGTTCCCTCCTTTGTATTTTTTTAGGGTTTCTCTGAAGTTGTCCCCTATATTTAGAACACTAGGAGAAGAAAAAGGGGCATCAATGAATCTCAGAAAGAATATCTTGTATTATGACTATCGAAAGAATATACACTTCTTGTCTTATCTATTGATTCTGAAAGTTAAGAATCACCTTTTTATATTCAAGATCTAAGAACTCAGAAGCTCTATTATATTGTCTATCATTTACTCAGCCAAAAAACAAGATTGCTGACATTCAACACGTAATATTTGGGCGTGTAGTCTTCCGTTATTACACTTATTGCCATTACATGCATTTATTTCCTACACTTATCCCTGTATTCATTGCCAATCATTGTTAGTTTCTTGGTTCTACGTTTGTTACTGT
Source organism: Nicotiana undulata (assembly GCA_005239495.1). Taxonomy (NCBI): domain Eukaryota; kingdom Viridiplantae; phylum Streptophyta; class Magnoliopsida; order Solanales; family Solanaceae; genus Nicotiana; species Nicotiana undulata. The sequence continues at coordinate 3,945 of ML299056.1, forward strand.
ATTTCTGCTCTACTCAATAGTCCGCATTTTCATAGATCTAATAGTTATCGAGCCTAGCAAGGATTAACCCGACATTTAAACTTAACAAATCTCATATTAAGTGTATTATCATATTTTTTGGTAAAACATCGCGATTAACATGTTTGGATCAGATAATTTATCCGTTTTTTATTACTCGTTTTCGACCCAATCCATATCCGACACGTCCCCCCCGTTTTTCACCCCGAGTTGGTTCGAATTTTTAAATTATCAAACCAAACCAATGGCGTCGGACTTTTAGATATATAAACCAAACCAAACCAACAAAGTCGGGTTTTATAATCTCAGATTTTTCGAGTTTTTTCGGGTATTCGGATTTTTTCCGATAAAATTTTCAATGCATAAAATATGTAGCTTGTGCTCCAAATATTTCTTAAGTGCTAGAAAAATATAACTATATAGTATGGTTTCAAGTGATTTGACTTTGTTTGAGTTACTATATTTATGAGCTATAAAATTTATTTACCATTCAAGAATGATAAGTCTAAACTTGAAATAATAAGTTAAAAGATAAAACTGGAAAGTTTAAGAAATTTTTTTAAAATTACATTACAATAAATATTTATATGCATAGAATATTTTTAAAAATTATATAAATGTACTATCGGGTTGGTTTGGTTTGATTTGACATTTTTTAGTTAAAATTAAACCAAACAAATTATGGTCAGGTTTTATTTTTTAATACTAAACCACATCAGATTTTCTTTCCCGATTTGACTCAAATTATCAATTTAATACGATTTATTAATTTTCTTTATACACCTTTAGTCACAACATAGCTGGAAAAAAATTGCAGGTGACATGGAAACCATGGGAAAAGAAAAAAACAATAGCAACAACATTATTAAGTATGATAATATGATAATCGAACCAAAATAGATATTAACCAACCGCATGGATTCATTTTCCATATATCACGCATTAATTAAAATTACTTAAAAGTCAATCACTGAGCCACCTGTCCCCCATGCACCGACCAGGTTATAAACTTTAACCATGATCCCTACTTAACCAAATCAAATCTACACAAATCACGTAATGTTATCAGCAGCTTCAAATTATCAAATTCACTTAATTTTTCGCTGATTGCCATTAATGCCCCTCACGGCTCACACTATCAATAAATTACTATACAAAAACACACTACTGAAATTGGAATAATAACACACAACCCCACCCTACTGAACCGGTCCCACTTCCTCACGTTACACTTATTCCAAGTGGGCCCGACCAGTGTAAATGGAAAATAACTTTCTAACTAGGGGTAAAACAGGAAATAAATAAATAAGGAGTACCTATTACTAGCATTTATTGGAAGAGAATCCAATGAGAGAGTTTTTCAGGTCGAAACTGACACGTGTCCCTTGCTGTTGAACATTACCGATAATTGACAACGATGACGACGTTGGAGCAAAGGCGAAACAGAAAGTTCCCGACGAATCAACCGGTATCAGGTAATTTTTAGCCGGTAACGGTAACTCTTTTCCGTTAGAGAAATGAAACGACACCGTTGGGACTTCTACGCTCTTCATCGATTTCAAATCATAGCATGTATCGAATAACGCCATGCCGTTAGTTGACGGCAGGTGCCTCGTTCCTTTCACGAACTCGTCACGGAGCGTGTTGTACACGTCCGTCTGCAGCCTCGTCACTGCCGTTCCAGAATCAATAATCACGCCGCCGTCGCCGTTATCGCTCACTTTAAAAGCTGACGGAGGAACTGAAAGCAAATTCCCCGCGACGCTGAGTCCCGTTAAATCCAGGTAATAGAATGTGTCGAGCTTCGAATTCCGGATTAACGAAGCAGTAACTGCGTCAGGCGATATCACTCCGCCGAACTCGAGAGTTGACGTCGAGTCCGAGTCACGATCCACTAGGCAATAGGAGAAAGAAGAAGCATTAATCTGTGAAGGAAACGACAACGCGCCGCCACCGAGACCTAACAATCCGGCAGCGCCGACGAATAAACCTTCGTTATTGTGTCCACATCCGATAGCTACATTCTCAACCGAATCAGAGCCTCCAAAGGTAACCCTCTCCGTCACAAAATCGCCGACGGTGTACGATCCATCGCCGTAGGAGACCTCATAGAGGCATGTGTCATTTCTGCATTCAGAAACATCAAGCGATTTACACTGTTTCGTTTCACAAGTGAGCGGCGAGAATGTAGAAGAGGAAGCCGGCTCAAAAATCGGATCGGCTTGCTGGTAACAATCGGCGCAAGGCGCACATTGGATCCAGTTCACGTCACTTCCAGTGTCCAGTACCATGTAAACTTGACTCGGCGGGTGACCGATGCCAATTCGTGAGAAATACTCGCCGCTTCCTTGACTCGTCCCTGAAATAATCGGCCCTTCCAATTCCTCGGCTTGAAACTCGACTTCAACCGGTTTAAGATCCGATTTAGTAATCTGTTGTACAACCAGATCTACACGAGTTTGAAGTGATTTGACTCGGGCGGAGTCACGTTCAAGTCGAGCTAGTGTAAGTGAGTTGTAATCTCTATGTGAAGTACCACGTACTGATACTCGAGAATGCAGTTGAAAACTCAGTGAAGATGACGTAGAAATGACATTGTCTTCTTGTTTTAGTGATTTTACAGCTTGAGATGAATCCACTGAGAACGGGTTCAGGGTTTTTTGAATGGAGGAGGGAACGTTAAGAAATGTTGTTCTTGGAGCATCTGGAGTTGTACGTGAAAGAGCTGTGACGAATAACAGAACAAGGAAGAAAATGGAGGAAGTAGAATTGGAAGCGGCCATTGTTGAAGGGTGAGAGAAAGAAAGTGGAAAACAGAGTGAGACTGGGACTGTGGGACTAAGCTTGGATTTATATATTATCAGGAAAGAGAAACATGGTTGTAGAAAATTAGAAATTATGTTATAAACTTATAAAGAAAGTCGCGTTGGACTTGTTGGAGGAGACAAAGAAGGGCAATATGAAGAAACAAGCTTTGAAAGAGTTTATTAATTATTAAGTCATTATAAATAAATTCCCGAATAAACTTTAATTGACAATTTATAAAAAATGATAACTAACATATCAAAATTTATTGGTAATGTAAAAAAAGGTTTCGTAGTATCGATATTATGTTTATGAAGTAACTTAAATTCCTTTGGAGTTGTTTGGTTAATGAGATAAGAATAATAATCATAGTATAAGAGGTGAGATAGATAATCTATGGGATATCTTATAATTATAGTCACATAGGATAACCCATAAATTTAGAGTCCGTTTGATTCAAGGAGTTAGTTGGTATTTTTATATAAATTTTGAAATTAAAATTATCTCGTATTTGATTAGGGATATTAATTAAAAATTAGTATTATTTTTATACCAAAATTTTGATATAACTTATAATGAATAAAAAGGTGAAATTGATTATCCAAGTTATACTATCTTTCTATCAAATTATATGTCATGATTTCTAAAAATAAATGTCTCACATTATTTGTCATTTTAGAAGTTCATGACATAATTAATTATTTTTTCTCATTTTACCTCTAGTAGTAATTGTTCTTGCAGATGGGGATGACATATAAATAGAATAAATATTCAATGAAAAAGATTATATTTTAAGACATAAATAAGAGCAACTACAACATAGCCAGTATTATCCGACATCATGGGGTTTGGAGAGGTTAATGTGTACGTAGACCTCACCCCTACCTTTGTGAAGGTAGAGAGGTTGTTTCCAATTGACCATCAGCTCAAGAAAACACAAGCACCACATTAATTAAGTAAAAGTAACAGGTAGTCAAAGAAACATACTACCAGTAGAATGCTAAAATGCGTACTAATACTACCGATATGAAAAATCTAGACCACCTATCCTACTACCCTAGTCCTCGACCTCCACACCTTCCTATCAAGGGTCATGTCCTCGGTTAGCTGAAGTTGCGCGATGTCTTGCCTAATCACCTCTCCCCAGTTCTTCTTCGGCCTACCTTGGCCCTCCAATATCAACCTCTCACAGCTCCTCACTGGGGCATCTGTGCTCCTCCTCATTATATGTCCAAACCACCTAAGCCTCTCTTCCCGCATCTTGTCCTTAATAGGGGCTACACCCACTTTGTCGCGAATAACCTTATTCCTAATCCTATTTAACCTGGTGTGCTGCAAATTCATCTCAACATTCTCAATTTTCAGCTACCTTGCAAAATACTCTCTCCGATCCAAAATAAGTGATTTTTGGCCTTTTTTTTGTGGTCCAAAATAAGTGATTCAGATTACAAGAATGAATTAATTATTTTTTTCCTACATTACCTTGGAGTAAATAGTGTTGGAGTATGTGTTAGGAGTATTTATGTGAGATTGTAAAGGTTAATATAGTCAATTTTATTGGTAACTAATGTTAAAAGATGAATTTCTTAATATGTGTGAAAACATAAAAAAAATCACCTATTTTAAACAGGAGGAATTAGTAAAACGTTCCTTCTAATTAATGCTTCAAATTAAGCTTTTCATTGCATGTTTTATCGTGTCTTGCATTAAAGAAGAAAGTAAGGGGGTTTAATCAAAGGAATTAATGCGTTGTACTTTGGTAGTTGCTATAGCGTGTGAATCTTTATTGACCAGTAATTGGATTGTGGTTATTAATCATGCCTTACAATTTCAATAACAACGTGATTTCACCAGCCAAGTCCTCAGTTTAGTAATCAAAATGTAACAATTAGTTTAGTTAAGTATTTTAAAGAAGTTGATTAGGGAATAGTGTTGTTGGACGAAGATAAAACAATTTAGCCACCTTTTACTCCACCACAAAAAGATGGTATTTCAAGTAGATTTCTTTATTAAGAGGATTTTGGGCAAGTGGGGTTGGTTTGATGTAGTTGAGCATATTAAGGCGGATTGATGAATGAAATGGGGAGGTCAAAAGATAGCACATTGGAATGATGAAAATTATCAAAGTGGTGAAGCTGAAGCAAAGGCCATGGCCTTTTGTTGGTAACCTAAGCATAATTTCTGTAGACCTAAAGAGTAGAAATGATATCATCGAAGGATGAAAGTGCAAGGGATAAACTCGATCGGACTCGAATATGATAGAATTGTGCGAGTCGGGCTCTTTGAGTCTCATATTTTTGTCGAGTTTGTCGTACCTCCGTCCCCTATGTTAGGCGGCCGTAATATTTTGTTACATTCTACCGTTGTTATGTCAGAATAAAAGGTTCCACACGAGCTCCCGTTCTGCGACGGGCAACTCGGCGTACAAAGTATACTGTGTTTATATAAGGTCCGGGTAGTGACCGCACTTCAAGGAGTGTGACGTAGACAATTTGCATTAATATAAATATTAATTGTTGTTTTCACGGATCGAACTCATAACCTATAAATCTGGTTATGAAATCACACGAAAACAACTTTATCGCTACTCCGAGATACCGTCAAAGGATGTGGTGAATAATTGAAATTTTAAGATTTTGAGTTTATGTTTTAAATATAAAAATTTTTATCGATAAGAAGCATTTTGTTCGAACCTGAATTCGAATTTAATAAGATATCAAATGATTAAAAAAAGAAAAAGAGTAAAAATGATGTGATTTAGCTTTTTAGACTTTGCGGTGATTATTTTGTCAATGTGTTCATTGTCTAACGAATTTTATGTTATGTGATGATTAGTCAAAGAGTTTAAGTGATCAACTTTTTTGACGTGAGTTTCTCATGTCTTATTCCATAAGATTGTATGTGCATTTACATACACAATGATATATTATATAGAACTTATTACAAATGATGAGCACACATTAAAATATCTTAATTGGTCTCTTCAAATCATAATAGTAGAAATTATAGAAAACTAAACGTGATTGGAGGAGAAAATTTTGACAATAATACCAACTTTGACATTAAAACAAAAGAAAAAAAAGAAAACAAACAAACAAACAAACGCGCTACGTGAAGAAAAGGTGAAATCATACTCTAACCAAAACTATCAAATTTTTAGTCTAACTTTAAACTTTGACATTCTTCTCCTATCAATTTATAGTTCAACCATTGAACGGTGATTTTATGTGTAAACATAAGAAACTATAATATTAGTATTAGGAGGGTTCATACAAAACCGAAAAATCGAAACAAATCGAAAATCAAATCAAACCGACCAGAAAAATCGATACTTTTTGGTTTGGTTTGGTTTTGGTTTTAATAAAAAATAATCGAATCAAATCGACTATAGGAGTAGCTATTTCAAATTTATTATTACACCTATATATATATATATATATATATATATATGTATATATTTATACAAAGTTTCAAAATTTTTATGGTGAATGTTAATCGTTTGCACTTTTAGTACATTTCTTTACCTTTATATTCTAGTTTGATTGGTAGTTTTCTCTTGTTAAGTATAAGAATCCATTTCATGTTAAATAAATATATTTTTAATTGAGTCTTTAAATTATTCATCAATATATTTTAGTAAATAATAGATTTTTCAAAGGGCAATTGATTTGATAGTGTCACGTTGAAAATGTGGTTGCTGATATTTGGTAGTGTATGTCTTATATTTAAGAAAAAACCGACAAAAAACCGAAAAACCTACATAAACCGAATCGAGAAAAACCGACTTGATTGGTTTGGTTTGGTTCTAATATTTAAAAAACCGACTTGGTTTGGTTTCTTTTTAGGAAAAAACCGATCCAAACCGAACTATAAACACCCCTAATTCTGACTCTAGCTTAAAACACATGTTATAACAACTCTTTTATAAGTGAATTATAAGTGTTGTACACGTATTTTGTAACAAAAATAACTACTTAAACAAACATGGTGGTAAGGCACACAAGTTTTAAAAATTTTAACAATCCATTTCACTAATATCATACTAAACATACAATAATATCAATAAAATTTTGTTATTGCGACTTGGACTCTAAGATTATCTATTTTATTGCTATTTTTTTATTTTATAAAATAACTCGCAAAGTCATTTTTACCTTTTTTGTGGCAAACCTTTATCCACGGTCCCCATAATTTAAATGGTGCACTTGAATAAGTATTTGCATTTCACTTTCTTTTTTCATTTGGAAATGTTAAGTAATATTCCTTAGTCCCCTTGCTTTCTTATAATTCTTGCGAAATAAACTATCTCCTGGTCTCTTGAAGCAGAGTCGGAACCAAAATTTAAAGTTTATCGGTTTTGAACTTGTCATTAAACTCATAAATAGTTTTAGTTGCTGGATTCGCTATTACATATGTATACATATTTTGTGAACTTTCTAATACAAATACAGAAATTCAAACAAAAGTTACTGGGTTCGTATGAGCCCACATTTCTTTTTCTGTTTAAATTTGCAAAAAAGAAAGAAAAGATAAAGCTAATACCAAAACTCCTCATTCAACGTACTAAAGTATATCTGAATAAACTTTGAAAAGTAAAGGTAATCCCTTCTGTCAATGTTCCCAAGAATCTTTGGGTTCTATTTCTTATAAGTAACATTTTGGTCCCTGACCACTAAAAATTACGGTGAGGTGGATAATATTTTTTCATCCTTAATCAACGTTTCGAGTTTAAATCTTAAAAATATAAAATCTTATTATTGGAGCGGGTTTCCGACTCCTTTAATGGACGCTAGGCAGCAAAAAATTAAATTATTTGGGACTTCAAAATGAGTATCGAACACCAAATGGAAAACAAAAAAACACTTTGGTCCCTCTGCTCTTTTCTTTTCGATTCACTATTGTATGAAAAAGTTTACGCATTTACTTTATTAAATAGAAAAAGGTCCAAATTTCACATTTAATTGTGTGTACATCTAATCTTTGTCATACTATTCGGTTAAATTTATTCTCTTATGTTATATTATCTGGTCAAATTTACCCCTATCATCAATAAACTTTTAAAAATTATCCCTCAATCTGTCAGGTGATCAAGAATCTCCTAAATCAGTTTAGTTAAGTCACTTGTTCTTTTTCTTGATCCATTATTTTCAAAATAGTTGACATTTATATACTTTCTTAATTGGAAAAAAGAAATAAGTGAAAGAAATATTCAAATAATGCAACATTAAGTAAACAAAGTATAGTAAATATATTGAAGAATCTAAAGTAGGTAGGTTGTCTAAATTTCAAAAGCATTTACAATGCCCCAGCTTTAATGAATATTCCACCAAAGATATATAGACTTTGCAAGTATTAGTGATAGAAGTTGAAGTTCCTTGAAGAATTTGCATTGCCGAATTCAATTTTGCTTTAATCAAATGCTTACGCATTGTGCACTCTTAAGCTAGTCGACTGAACTCTATACTAATTAGACAATTATAAAATATATTTGAATATGTATACACATGCATGGTGAGTAGCAGCATATAATACATAACAAATAGATCCACAGAATTTTGCAGTGTATATTGGTTGAAAATTCTAAAGAAGTTAAACCAATTCCAAAACCATTATCACAAGTAGAGAATTGAGTGCAGTGGTAATTAAGAATATTCATGAATAATTTCTATAGTTTAGTACCTTTAGCATTCACATTAATAGTAATTTATGAAAATAGTGGATCAAGAAAAAGAACAAGTGATTTAGATAAAAGAGATTTGAGAGATTTTTGGTTACCTAACGGATTGAGCGATAATTTTTATAAGTTCAATGATAGTAGGGATAAATTTGGCCGAATAATATAGTGATAGGGGAAGATTTGACCGAATAGTATAACAAAAATGAAATGTAGACAATATCCAAAAGTAAAACAATAAATTTGGATCTTTTCCCTTATTAAATATTACTTACTTGGTCATCTCAAAAAAGAAAAAAGAAGGGAAAATGGCCAAATATACCCCTCTAATTTTGGATATTGTTTATATTTAACTTCAATTATATTATCCGGCCAATTTGCCCATACAATTATACTATCCGGCTAAATTTACCCATACCATCAATAAATTTTTATAAACTATCCCTCAGCCCGTCAAGTGACAAAATCTCCCAAATTATTTTAATTAAGTTACTTATTCTTCTTCTTAATTCATTATTTTCAAAATAATTGGGATTTACCTGCTTTCTTAATTGAAAAAAAAAAGAAATAAATATTAACAACGACTAGTAAACAAAGTATAGTAAATTAAAGAGTCTAAATTAAGTAGCATGTCTAATTCTAAAAGTATTTACAACAACCCAACTTCTTTTTTTTGGTTAAAAAGATGCATATTTATTAGAATATACGTGTTAGGGTGCAGAGGGACAATAGCATTGTTTGTAGGGGGATATATTAATTCCCCCTCTTTGTGACCACAATTATCAATATTACAATCCAAAATTTATCTATAGAAAGCAGTTCTTGCGATGTTGTAGCGACCCGATCGTTCGTTTTGAGCATTGACATTTCGCTCGGTAGTTTGGGGGCACCAGTAGCTCCGTATGATATATTAAGACGTGTGTGCAAAATTTGAGGTCATTCGGACGTGGTTTGATAGGTTTCAACGTCGTTGGCGAATTTTGGAAGTTTAGAAGTTCTTAGGCTTGAATTCGAGGTTGATTTGGTGTTTTGGTGTTGTTTTGGATGTCCCGAAGGTTCGACTAAGTTCGAGTAGTGATATATGACTTGTTGAAATTATTGGTTGAGGTCCCGAGGGCCTCGGGTGAGTTTTGAATATGTTTGAGTTGTGTTGCGCTCGTTTTTCTTATGTTTCGATGTCGTTTCTTCAAGTATAAATGATATCATATTGAACAAATAAGCTTTGATTTCTGTTTTGATTGAAGCATTAGATCCGTATCTGTATCATAATTACGGACCCGTAGCAAAAAGAATCGTCGAATTTGGAGATCGTATGAGGATTTTATGATCATTTTACTAAGAATAAGTTGTTAGATTTTTCAGGTTAATTCGAAATTGCCACCGACGACTTATTTGAAAATATGCACTATTTGCAAATATTTAAACTTATATATCTACTTCATTATAAGGTCAAATTGAGTGATTCAAAATCCTAACTTGAATAGAATTTCACAAGGAATCTATTGGAGGCATAAAAAGCGAGTTTCAGGATTATTTGGCATGAGAAACGAGACAGAATAGCTGACAGAAAAATATACAAAATAAGAGTTTGTTCATTCGGCCATATTTTGAGTTTGGGATTCGAATTTGGACGATTTTGGAGACGATTTTCATCATATGGATTGGGGTAAGTGTTCTCTACTCGATTTTGGTTATATTTCATGAATCCATCTTCGTTTTTGGGATTTGATTGATGATTTCAAAGTGAAATTGAGGGAGTTAGGGCTTGAGTTTTGGAGAGTTTTAGGTAAGGATTTGAAGGACCAAACGGAGTCCGATTTTGATAAATTTTATATGGTTAGACTCGGGAGAGGACTAGGGTTTTGTGCCATGCCCCAAAACCGAGGGACGGGACCAGTGCCTAACCGAGTGACCCGGTCAAGAAAGCCTGATTAGCCTTTCCTACCCGACTCGTTTCTCCCCGTGTTTATAGCATACATTATTTACATGAGTTAGCAAGAGATAATTCAAAAGCATATATTCATAACATTAAGTCCATTTTCCTCTTTCACCAATACCAACATTAGATCTTTCAAAACATACATACTAATTACAATATTCGCGATACGGAATCACGGTTACGAGTAAATCCAACAACTACCCAAAATATATTCACAACCCACATAAGTGTCTACGAAGCCTCTAAGAGTTCGGAGAAATATACATAGACCTTCCGGCGACAAGGCCCCGGCTATACCTCAAAAGGGACAACATGTACAAAAGAGAACAACATATATATACACACGGCCCCGGAAGGAGGTGGGGCTCACCAGGACTGCTGAAAGGAGGAGGAGAGGGAACCACTATCGACGATCGGCACTACCAGCTACAGAACCACCTACATCCATAAGAAGATGTAGCGCGTCCGGCAAAAAGGACGTTAGTACCATCGAATAGTACTAGTATGTATGAACAAACTTTACGCTAAGTAGAATTACACAGTACACAAGTAAAAGACATTCATGGAAATCAAACAATGCTGCACATAATTACAAAGAACACAAGTGAGAGTCTCATAGTCTCTTGTTCCGTTTCCCCTGTTGCGGCGCATAACCCGATCCCACCGGACAATCATATTTCACCCTTATTCCTCCTCAACATATCACCCTTATTTTCCCTTGTTGCGGAGCGCAGCCCGATCCCACCGGACAATCACATCTCACCCTTATTCCTTCTCAACATAACGCCTTTATTCCTCCTGTTGCGGTGCGCAACCCGATCCCACCGAACATATTTTAAATAAACATCAGCAAAGCAACAATTCAATTACAAGAGTTTCTACCACTAAGACCACGAGTTCATAGCAACGGGAGAACCATGTGAAATCAAGGGGCACAATAACCTTTGAAAAAACAATGAGACATGTAATGTACGCCATAACCATTTAACTTAGTTAAATCAATTCACATTTCTTTCCCATCATTTATTACATAGCCCTTGGCACTTGGATACATTTAACAATTGAGTTTATTACTATTTTCGTTCTCAGTAGCACTATCCTTCATATCAATAAGTTCCAACATATGATTAATTTTGCACATGATCGGATAAGCATAAAGAATCATGATTCACAATTTCAAGTAACATGGTGATGTGGTAAACAATTAAGACAATCAGAGAACAGAATCTTACGCCTCAACACATTAGAACAATCAATTCAAATATGATCAAGCAAGGAACTCATACCAAATTCTCGGACGCTAGCGTGATGATTCTACAAAGATTAAAGTTAGCCATACATACCTCGATTTGGTATTTTTCCTTAATTTCTACCACAATCACTGGACTTTCTAGCACCTTCAATCTAGTTTACAATGTGGCACAATTGAGCTTAGAATTAGGAATAATGATCATGTCTTGAACTCACTCGAGCGTTCTATCAACCACTAGGTGTTCCTCTAGATTAAATGGCCTCTTTTCAGTGAAAGATTACCCTAATCCATTTTCCTTCATTAGATTATGACTAGTTGGTTACATGCATGCAAGATTCCTACCCCCATCTTCATGAACTCACCTAACCATGTTTTATTTTAACAAAAATCTTGAAATTAAGGTTGATGGGGTAGAAGCTTACCTCTTGTAGTGAAGAAATGGTGTCCTACTCGATCAATTCAGGCCTGAGCAGTGATGGAGGATCAAATTTGATGAAGTTGGGACTCTCTCTCACTAGAACCCACTCTCTCCATTTTATCAGAATATGGTTAGAAATAAGTGGGATGGGTGTTATATTGGCTTGGGGTCGGGTTTTAAAAATTAGAAAATAGGAGCCCCGATGCAGGTTTGCGGTCCGGAATGTGATCGCATTCCAGTTATGATGTCCGCAAACCTGTCGCATTATTGGCCTTCAGCTGGTCCAAAAAGAAAAGGGAACTGCCCAGGTATGCGGCAACTATGCGGTTCGCATACCTGTTATGCGATCGCATAGTGCGCCGCATGATTCCCTCCGCAAAAACTCAGGTGCAATTACACAACAACTATGCGGCCCACATACATGATATGCGATCGCTTTTTGGGCCGCATAGTTGTCCTCAAAATGGACAGCAATCTGATCAACTATGCGACCACTATGCAGTCCGCATACTTGATATGCGATCGCATAGTGGACCGCAGATTAACACAAACTTGAAAAATTCTATCCTCTAAGTCCTGTGGTACTTTCACTCCAAAAAGGTCCGATTTAAGAATTTCTATAGTTATATCAACATGGGGATCTATTAGGGCATCGTTTTTAGTTAAGAATTCTACGGGTCTTCACATTTTGATTCTTCCATTTTTGACTGAATTCGAGGCGTGTGCCCGGGGGTTGGGTTTTGGCCGATTTCAGATTTCTTTTTGCATATTTTATAGTTTTTATTGTGGAATTTGATTCGTTAGCCTATGTTGATGGTATTGATCTGATTATGGTTAGATTCAGAGCTTTTGGAGACCGAGTCTAGAGACGAGGGCATCCCTGAGTAGGATTTTACGCTATTAAGGTAAGTAACAATTTTAACTCTGGCTTTGAGGGTATAAACCCGGAGAATTTAATAATGTGTGACTGTTTGGAGGTGATACCTACACTAGGTAATGGGCGTGTGGGTGTATACCACGAGGGATGGAGACTTGGTCCGTCCTGTGAGGCCTCATTGTAAAAATATGGTGCAGAGACAGTGTCAAGAAGATCGTGTATTGATTATGATTTTGTATACAAGAGTCCTATGTATTTATACAATATTTTATCCTATACTTTAGGCTATAATACATAGAGTAGGACTCTCCTAAGATAGCTAATAAAAGGAGTCCTACTTCTTCTAAACTAGAATTAGAGATTACATAGTTATCAGTTTGTTATGCTAAAACATTATCTTCAACACTTCCCCTCAAGCTAGTGGGAGGAGACTTAACTACACCTAGCTTGTCTCGAAAAAACTGGAACTGATGCTTGCCAAGTGCCTTCGTATGAACATCTGCTAGTTGATCCTTGGACCTAACAAACTGAGTAATCAATTGTCCTTGAGCTACCTTCTCTCTGACAAAGTGGTAATCTAGTTCTACATGCTTAGTTCTAGCATGCATTACTGGATTTGTAGTCATGTATAAAGCACTTAAGTTGTCAGAGAATAAAACAGGAGCTGTCTTGGTATACATTCCAATGTCTTGTAGAATGTAGCTTATCCAGGTAAGTTCAGTTGTTGTTGTTGCCAGTGCTCTATACTCAGCTTCATCACTTGACCTTGCAACAGTATGCCGCTTCCTTGATGACCACGAGACACAATTTGCACCAAGATATATATTGTATCCAGTAGTGGACCTCCTTGTAATGGTACACCCTGCTCAGTCTGCATCTGAGAATCCATACAGCCTGAAGGAGGACTGTGATATGATTTTTAGTCCATGGTTGATGGTTCCTTTGACATACTTTAAGATTCTCTTTACTGCCTGAAGATGCATGCTATTTGGATTCTACATGAATTGACTTGCAAGATTAACAACATTAGTAATGTCTAGTCTTGTGAGTGTGAGGTACTGTAAGCTTCCTACAATGCTTCTATAAGCTAAGGGATCAACTGCTTTGCCCACTTCTTCTTGTAGACCATGCTTCTGAGCTAGTGGAGTATGCATTGTTTTTGCATTCTCCATATCCACTTTTCTAAGTAGATCATTTGCATATTTGCTTTGGTTCAAGTGGACTCCTCCAGGAAAATAGTTTACTTCAATACCTAAAAAGTAACTCAAGGGTCCAAGATCTTTCATAGCAAATTCATACCCCAGCTTTTGCACTACTTCCCCTATCTACCTTGAGTTGCTACCTGTTATAATTATATCATCTACATATAACAAAAGTAATATTGTTCCCTCTGCATCATGAAGAGTAAATAGGGAGGAATCATCTCTACTGCATTTGAAACCAAGATGAAGTATAAATAGACCAAATCTCTCAAACCAAGCTCTGGGAGCTTGTTTGAGACCATATAGTGCCCTTTTTAAGAGACATACATGTTCAGGATATATTGGATCAGTGAAGCCTGGTGGTTGGGTCATATATACTTCTTCTTGTAGATTACCATGTAGAAAGGCATTTTTAACATCTAGTTGCCTAATGGGACAATGTAGAGTGACAACAACAGAGAGAATAACTCTTATAGTTGTAGCTTTAACTATTGAACTGAAGGTTTATTCAAAGTCAATCCCTTCAAGTTGTGAGTACCCTTTAGAAACTAGCCTTGCTTTGTGTCTTTCTATTGATCCATCTGGATTCATCTTTGTTTTAAACACCCACTTATATCCTACTACCTTCAAGTTGCATTTTGATGTAGAGATGATAATTCTTCTTGCATAGCTTTAAGCCAGTGGGGAGAACTAAGAGCTTCTTTTATAGTTTTAGGTTCTTGTGGTTTTATCTGAACAACAGCTAGTGAGGTATGAGTTATAGGAAGGGACTTAGATTTGAATCTGGTGACCATTTTATGTCCTTGATCAATGATCTCAGGTTCAACATTAACTATGTTTTCTGCTTCTGCTGGAGGTGCTTCAGCCTGGTCATTGAAGAAGTGTGAAAGGTCCACTTCTAGCTGCAATCCTCTAGGATTTGTTACTGTGTACTGCATAGGCGTTTCATCTGAGTGAGAGGCCTCTGAGTGTAATACATCAGTATCTGAGTTCTGTATGTCTACAGACGGATCAACAACATTATTTGTGACCTCCACAGTCTCATTCTGATTAGACTCAACAGCAACACTGTGATCAGCAGTTGGAGTAGCTGTTTGAGTAGTATCATCACCGCTTTGATCAACTACAATATTGTGATCAGCTCTCAACACAACACTTTGATCATTTGAGCCATTGGCTGCAACATCATCATAGTCATCTCCCAACACTTCCCCTGCAGCAGTGGAGTCTGATGAACCAGACTCAACCTGTGATTCTGAGAAATTTTCAAAGAAGGTGGCCATATGACTAGAGTCATTTGGTACACTGTCAATTTTGTTTTCCTGAACATAGGGAAGTGTTAGTTCATCAAAGACAACATGTCTTGACACAAAAACCTTCCTTGTGATTGTATGGTAGCACCTATACCCTTTATGCAGGCTGCTGTAGCCAATGAACACACATGTGTAGGACTTAGGTGAGAACTTGTGTTTTCCTTTTAGGTAAGGGAAACACCCGCACCCAAAAACTTTCAAACTGTTGTAATCAGGGTGTGAGCCATGTAGTTTGTGAAAAGGAGTTTCCTTATTAAGCAAAGATGATGGCAATCTGTTTATCAGAAATACTGCTGTGAGGAATGCTTCAGTCCATAAGTATAATGGTAACCTAGCATGTAGTAGTAGTGTCAGTCCAGTTTCTACTACATGTCTATGTTTCCTTTCTGCAATGCTATTTTTCTCAGGAGTGTGAGGACAGGAAATATGTATTACAATACCACAATCTTCTAAATACTTAACGAATATTGAACTTGAAAATTCACCTCCACCATCACATTGAAATTTTTTGATCCTCTTTGAATACTGTTTCTCAACCATTTTGTGGAATTTGAAAAATATTTCAAAGAAGTCAGATTTTCTTTTTAAGGGATACACCCAAGTATATCTACTATGATCATCAACAAATAAAGCATAGTATTTCATATGTTGGGAAGATTCAACAGGAGCCGGACCCCATAAGTCACAGTGAATTTTCAATAGGTTTTATTTCTCAATTTGAATGGCAGTTTACAACCTTTTCCCATTTGGCAACTAACACAAACGATAGGAGTTTTATTCCAACATGTGACATTTATAGACTTATTGTTACTAAGTACTTATAAGGACCTAGAATTTGGATGCCCAAGTCTGGCATGCCAAATATCACTAGAGCCTTTCCTTGTCTGTATTGCACTCAAAGCAAGCAGGTTTTCCACTTTCAAGGCATATATCTCTCCTCTTTTAGCACCCTTGGACATCAGTTTCCCTGTCCTCTTGTCCTTTAAAACAAAAGATGATTCATCAAACTCAATAGAGCAGCAATTATCTCTAGTAATCTTACTTAGAGATAACAAATTCTTTTTGAGTTTAGGGACTACTAGCACTTCACTCATCCTTAAACCAGAAATTGTTCGTTTTCCAACATGTGTAATATCCAGTTCTTGTCCATTTCCTACTACAATTTTATATTTCCATTGTAAGGTTTAAGATTGGATAAGTTACCTGAATTGTTGGTCATGTGAGTGCTTGCTCCAGAATCCATATAGTGAGCATTATCTCCATCATTCTGATTGTTTACATTGAGTGTAGCAAGAGCATGTGGCAAATCTTCTGGTCCTTGATAGGAGAAGTCCCATATGTAGAAGTACTTTATTGCAGTGTGATTGTTCCTTCCACATATCTGACATGCTGATGATCCTGTGGTTTCCTGTCCTTTAGCAGCATTTCCAAATCCTTGAGTGTTCTGATGGTTGTTCTGTCCGGCAGGCCTGAATCCTCTACCTCTTGAATTATAGTTCATGTTACCTCTTCTTCCTCTACCTCTGTTGTTGTATGTCCTTTGTGCTGCAAATGTCATATTGTGATTTACTTGATGTGAATCATCTCCTTCATCCTCTTTGAGATCAAAACCTCTTTAAAAAGTGACCAACTGACTCAGAGTTGGATAAGGTGCTTTGCCAAGCATCACTGTCCTAAAGGTTTTGTATTTAGGACCCAAACCTCTATCAAAGTTTATCACCTTGCTGTCATCATCGACAGGCTTGTGTATGGCAGCTAAGCCATCACAAATCCCTTTGAATTCTTTCATATATTCATCAATGGTTCTACTTCCAAGCTTGATGGTTTGAAGATGTTGCTTCAACTGGAACTCCTTGTCCTTTGTTGCCTGCAGATAGGTTTCTTCCAGGCATTCCAACAATTGTTTAGCAGTCATACATCCCACAATGAGATACATACTCTCTTCTGACATTGTCCCTGATATCCAACTCCTTAACAACACATCCTTTTCAACCCAATCAACAGCAGTACTGTCTTTGTCAGTTGCCTTTCCACTCCCTTTATCGCTGCTTTCACTAGTGACTTCAAAATTTATAATTTTTGGCTTCCCTTCAATAATATAGTTCAATCTCATCACTTGTATAAGTTTCATCATTTGTGTTCTCCATATCAAGTAGTTGGAGGGATTCAACTTCACGGGGCATGAGGCAATGAGGTGATGAAGGGAGGCTGTTGAAAAGGTATTGGAAGCCATATGAACAGAATTAATACTGTGTAGTAGGGACTGAGTTTTTGGCAGCGGAATTTTGCTTCAAAGAAGCTCTGATACCATGTGAAAATATGGCGCAAAGATAATGTCAAGAAGATCGTGTATCGTTTATGATTTTGTATACAAGAGTCCTATAGTATTTTATCCTATCCTTTAGGCTATAATACATAGAGTAGGACTCTCCTAGGATAGCTAATACAAGGAGTCCTAATTCTTCTAAACTAGAATTAGAGATTACATAGTTATCAGTTTGTTATGCTAAAATATTATCTTCAACACTCATGGCCATCATCTGTGTTTATGTATTTACTTGTTGTTGAAATTGTTTGCCTTCATGTTAGAGATCATGCTTATGTTTTATTATGCTTACATTATTTGCACTCAGCCATAGAAATTATTGTACATATTTACCTCAGTCTCTATTAATTACTAATATGCTGTGATACTTGATGTGGGATGTGTCCCCTTGATTCTTGATGATGGTAAGGCTAGTGAGGTACATGATTGAGTAAGGCCGAGGGCCTGGGTGTGAGGATATTAATACCATATCACGTGAGTTGTATGCGTAGCACGTGAGTTGACCGTGCGGGTTCATGTATTGATACCATAGCGTGTGAGTTGTTCGTGTAGAATGTGAGTTGACCGTGCGGATCTAGGTATTGATATGATGACACGTGAGTTGTCCGTGCTTAGAGCTTGGGCTTTCGGAGCCCCTCCGGAGTCTGTACACACCCCCAGTGAGCGCAGAGTGTTGAGTGCGAGTGCTGAGTGATGGAGTGACATTGCTGTGAGGTTGCATTTACTTTTGTTGTTGTTGCATTTATCTATTAAATTTCTTTGTAGCATTTACTGAGTTATGGAATTTACCTGTTTATTCATATTTAATGCAAATTGTGAAAATAAATAATTGGACTGTCTTGCTTAGCTCGTCACTACTGCTCAGTTCCTTAGTTATTTCTGTTACTACTGAGTCGGTTGTACTCATACTACACCCTACACTTTATGTGCAGATCCAGGTGAGTTTGAGCGCGATGATCGTTGAGTTTAGGCCGACTATTTGTGGAGATTTCAAGGTAGTTTCTAGCGTCCGCAGGACCTTGTTACGCCTGTTATCATTTTCTTCTTTTAGATAGTTTATATATCTTAGTTCATAGTTTTAGACGCTCATGGATTGGTGACACCCCGATGTTTGGGACTCATTTTCGCATTTTATATTATTTATATTTAGAGTCGGTTTAGTTTATTAGGAATCAAATTATTGGAAATGTTTTATTAAATTATTATAATCAAATTAGTAGTAATATTTTGGGAAATAGGCTTGCCTTGTAACACGATAGGCGCCATCACGACCATGGTTAGATTTTGGGTCGTGACAGATGTCTGCCCAAAACACATGTGTGGAAAACACCGGAAGAACTGCTGTTACAAAAACATTTTAAAAAAATTATTTGTTTCTCCCTCTTTGGCTAGTAGATCAACAACTCTGTTCGTCTCCTTGTAGCTGTGCTTCACCTCCACGTCTCCTAGTCTTTGGACGATTGGCCTGCATTCAAAGATGCTTGTGTCAAATATAAGGTTTCCATTATTAAGCATTCTAATTACCTCTGTGGAGTCTGTTGATTTCCAAGGGCTTTAGGTGCTTTTCTTAAGCTATTTGCAGGCTCTTTAGGATTGCAAGCAGTTCAACCTGTGTTGGTAGTATGTTGGATACTTCCCATGTAGCCAAGAACCCAGTTGCCACTTGTATTTCTGAAGACACCCCCACTTCTCCCTTACCCGGGTTTCCAATTGCAACCCCATATGTGTTAAGCTTGTACATGCTGACTGGAGGTGGGGTCCACTTGACCCATATAATTCTTTCTTTTGAGGGTGCTCTGTTTATCGATATGGTTATATACTCGGTTGTTTTTTCCAGGACAACTTTTGTATTTACCACATGCTTTCTTTTGTTGAAGAGGTTGTTGTTTCTTGTGAGCCAGATGTGCCAAAAATAGAAAGAGAGTATGTCTTCCCAATTGATGATGTTGTTGAATGGTTTCTTTTTAAGGAACTCCCATATGGTTGGTCAGTCCTTACTAGTGAAGGAGGAGACATGACTTGGCAGAGGATTGGCACATTCTGAGACAAGTTTTGTCCAAGATGTTTTTGTGTTGGGACAATCGAAGAAGATGTGAGCAGATATTTTGATTTCCTGATTGCAGGAGCATCATTTAGGATCTAGATGGATCCCAAGATGGTGGAGGAAGGATCCATTGGGTAGCCTATCATGGAAAGGGAGCCAGAAGAAGGATTTGATCTTGTTTGGAACTTTTAATTTCCAGATCCACAAGTAGTTGTTGCTTGTGTTAGCACATTTTTGTTGATCAAGGTTATCCAAGAGGGAGTATGCTGACGTTAATGTGAAGATTCCATTAGTGGTAGCCCCCCAGATCGTTCTATCTTGCTTTATGGGATTGGAAGGGATGAAGGTGTTGAGGATAATGTTTTGGATATTTGAGGGGATGTTGAGGGAGATAGAAGAAAGGTCCCAATACCCATTGTTATGGGTTGAAGCCACTGTAATGGCCATGTCTTCCTTGGTAAGAGGGCCCTCAATAAAGGATTTGATTGAGGGGAAATTTGGGATCCAAGGGTCGTTAATGAAATTGACTCTGTTCCCTGAGTGGACAACCCATCTTTTGGCTTGCATGCATGTTTCCCACCCTTTGAGGATGCATTGCCAGGTGCTTGACTTTGATTTTTTTGATGGATGTCTCCAATTGCAGTGCTTGACTATAAGAGTTTTAGCCTAGAGAAGGTTTATGGTAGAGTCTCCATGCCAAACCTGAATGCTTTGATTTTTAGGTCGGCCTTTTGGATTCCGAGACCACCTGTGCCTTTGGTTTTATGATTTTGTCCCAAGAGACCAGGTGCATCTTTTTTTTGACACCGGTAGTACCCCAAATGAAGTTCCTTTGGATTTTGTCAATCTCTTTGGATGTTTTGGAAGGAAGTTTAATGTATTGCATGACATGGTTGGTTATGGTGCTGAGTCCGGCTTTTGCAAGGGTAGATCTTCCAGTCATATTGAGCATATTTATTTTCAATCCTGCCAACTTGGTGTGCATATTATCTATGATGAACTGAAAGTCATTGTGGGTGGGCCATTTGTGGAAGACTGGGAATCCAAGATATTTACCAAAGATGGATGATGCCTGAATGGAAAGGGTGTTTGAGATGGTTTCCATTTGGTGGGGTTGGCAGTTGGCATTGAAAAAGACTTTGGACTTGCTGAGATTGATTTTCTGTCCTGAGGCCTGATTGAAGAAGTTATATCACCAACAAAGAAGAGATGAGATATCTTAGGACCAGTTTGCTAATGCTAATGGGGGACCATTCCTTGTGTTGGACATTTCTCTCAATGGACCTGGAGAGTCTTTCCATACAGAGGATGAAAAGGTAAGGTGACAAAGGATCCCCCTGCCTAATACCTATGGTGGGTTGAAAAGAGTTTGTCTACTCTCCATTAACGAGGACATAGATGGAGGATGAGCTGACATAGGACATAATGGGGTTGATGGTGTCATTGGGGAAATTGAAGACATAGAGGGTCTCTTTTATGAAGGACCATTCCAGTCTGTCAAAAGCTTTCTCCAGGTCTATATTGAGGATCACGTAGGGTATTTTGCCTCTCATCTTCCCAAAGTGGGTGATGTATTCCTAGACTATGATAGCATTATCAGCAGCTCTCTTGTTGGAAAGAAAGCTAGCCTGGCTATGGCCAATCATGTTGGGTAAATAAGACTTGATTCTGTTTACTAGGATTTTTTTCACAGTTTTGTAAACAGTGTTGCATAAACCTATGGGCCTAAATTTCTTAATTATGGATGCCTGGGGACATTTGGGAATGAGGCATATGAGTGTCTCATTCATCAGAGGATGCATTGTTGCTGTTGAAAAATAATTTTTACAGAAAAGGATCACATCCTTTCCCACAATGTCCCGGTATTTCTAATAGAAGAAATGATGTAAGCCATCAGGTCCTGGAGCTTTGAAAGGCTTGAAGGAAAAGATGGCACTCTTGATTTCAGTATCTCTGAGGGGCATTACCATGGTGGATTTTTGGATGTCAGCGAGGAAGGGACTGTGAGGGCTCTGGGTGGTGACGTTCCTTTGGGATTGAGAGAGGGATGTGGAGTAGAGCTCTTGGATTTTTTTTTTATTGAAGCTTTTATTTTGCTGGGGCTCATACTGCCAGTGCCCTGAATCATCCTTGAGGGATAGAGTTCTGTTTCTCCTTCTCCTATTAAGGGTGTATGTGTGGAAGAACCTGGACAACAACCCAAATTTAATGAAAGGTATGGATTCTTCACAAGTATAATGATAGAAGTTGAAGTTCCTTGGAGACTTTGCATTATCGAATCCAACGTTGCTCTAATCAATGGTTACGCATTCTACACTTTTAAGTTAGTCGATCGAATTCTATACTAACCGTACAATAACAAAATATATTCGAATATACATTTACATACATGATGATCAGTTGCATATAATATACAATTAATAGATCCACGGAATTCTACGATAAAAAATAAATAAACTTTTAAACCAATTCCATCCATTATCATAAGAAGAGAAGTGTGTGCATTAGTAATTAAAAATAGCCATAAATAATTTGTATAGTTTAGTACCTTTAGCATTCCCGTCAATAATAATTTCTGAACATAGTGGAGGAAGAAGAACAACTAGCGATTTAAATAAAAGAAAATTAAGAGATTTTGGATAACTTAACAGATCAGGGGTAATTTTTAAAAGTTTATTTATGTAGGAGTAAATTTGGATGGATAGTATAACGGTAGGGGTAAATTTAGCTAGATAGTGTAACGGAGATGATTGTAGACAATATCCGAAAGTAAAGAGGTTTTATTTTGCCCTTTTCCCAAAAAAGAAATGAAAAAAGAGGATAGGCAGCACTATTTTTTTTATTGTAACATGATTTATCTTAAAATAACTAGTAGTCGTTTATCTTGTTACAAGTAGTTGAAAAGTTTCCACACGCAGGTGGAATATCACAAGCAATATTTTGATTACCTTAAGTTCTAAGTATATTACAAGCAGTAGTTGCTAAATATTTTACAAAAAGATAGCCTCCACTTTGTTCCATGGTCAGTTGTTTATTCACAAAAGGGGTGGGCTTGCATGGAGTTTTGGGTTGTCCCAACTAAGCTGCTTAAAATATTTACCTGTAGCGTCTTTAGCTAGGAGATGCGCCACTTGGTTGCCTTCACAGAAGTTATGCTAAAATATGAGGTGTTTCTGCTGATGCAGTAATGTTCTGCATGCATTATCAATATTAGAAATAACTATATGGTCCTGCTGGATTGCATTGATGGCCTCTGATGAATCTGTTTCCACTTCAAGGGGAAATAGTTTGAATTTTGTGGCAATTTAAAATCCTTCATGTATTGCCTGCAATTCAATATGTAACGGAGAGATGGTAGTATGTTGTTTTTGGAAGCCAATGATCCACTGACCTGTATGATCTCTGAACACTCCTCCTAATCCTAATTTTTTGTACAATTTTTGTAAGCTCCATCAGTGTTTAATTTATACTAACTTGTTTGGGAAGCATGCCAAGTTATGTTGATCGATATTTTTGTTTGAAGAGGGCCAGAAAGAGGACTTCTCTAGCTTGACCTATCATATTATTTAGTGGTGGAGGGAAGTTTGTGTTGTTGTAATTGTTTTTCTTTCTGGAAGTCCAAATACCCCATAAGAGGAAAGGGAATAGATCAACCCATTCAATTGTAGGATATATCGATGTTGGTTTTTCTTCTTTTAAATTGAGGAGCCAATGGTTAACACCAAGGATTTTCATATTTGTTCTACGTTTGGGCACTTTACAAAGATGTGTGTAATGTTTTCTTCATCTCTACGGTATATGGTACATTGCGGATCAATATTTATGCCTATGCTAAAGAGATATTGTCTACAAGGAATTCTACCGTGTAGATATTTCCATAGGAAGAATTTTATTTTATTGGGGCAGTGTAACTTCCATATCCAGGTGAAGTCATGTTCCACTGGGGGGGGGGGGGGTTTCATTGATCAACTTGTAGCAAGTTTTAATCGTGAAAACACCATTTTTAATGAGGCCCCATAATGACTTGTCAGAATTACCATATTTTAGAAGTTGTGTGATGGAATTATTGTTATTTATAACTGTCGAAGGAAATTCAAAAGAGTTTTTGGAAAGAGTCGATTTACCATTTTATAGAATGTTTTTGACCATTAGATTATTTTCCTTTTTTGGAGAGGTCCCTCTGTACAATTTCTTTAAGGAGATAAATTTTGGGATCCAACGGGTGTCCCGTATGTTAATATTTTAAACATGACTTGGTTTCCGCAGAATGCCTTTAGAGAATAAGTCCTATCCTTTAAGGATACTTTTCCAAATGAAAGACGGATTTTTTGTACTTTTTGACCCGTATTTTTTAATCATAATACTTGCCCAAGGGGTGATAGGATTTGAAAGAATTCTCCATGTTACACATCAAAATAGTTTCTCGTCATTTGTTTATTTCGTTTACTTTATTTGTCTCTTATTATTTTTCTCGTTTTCAACAGACATCTGTTTATAGTTTTATATACGGTCGAAACCGGGTATACCCGATTTCGTGAGTTCGATGAGCCGACTCGAAGGCAAGCCCATGATAGGACTAATTCGATCTCGATGGAAAAGTACGAAGCTCGAAGATTGAAGCATCCGTGGAGGATTGAGACCAGGCATGACCGACGCCGAGTAATGGAATAACGAAATATCAGTAATCGACCATAGATCTCGGCGAAAATCTCGGAAGTAATTGAACTGCTAATAGTTACTGACATCAATCGTGGGATCTATTTCCGAAATTAGAGTTGTAATTTATTTAGGATTCCTCTACTATATAAAGAGGAACCCTATTCATTTGTATCATTAGACATTCACAGAGAAATAATACATACGCTGCTCTTTATTTGATTACGTTTCACTACAGTTCTTGCTGTTCTTAATACTTGATCTCGAGGTTGTTCTCAATCGAGGTCGACATATTGCTACAACACTGGTTTGATTTATTTTTACTGTTTAACTCATTCATTTATCAATTGCTATTGAATCAGATCACGTATCCTTAAAACCACAATACAAGTTTAATTGTTACTCGTATTTTGAGGTAAACAGTTTGGCGCCCACTGTGGGGTTAAGGATAATAATGTTTGTTCGGTGATAATTCTGGTAAAACACACTATTTTACACTTGTTCTTGTCAAGAATTTTTGTTTTCAGGTTGAATCATGTCAAACTCATAAAACACATCTACACATGACGGCGATGGCCTCCGACTTCACGGGGAAAATGAGAATGTTATTACTCCATGAATCGAAGTGCCACAGGAAAGTCTTAGAGGAGCACTACCTGTCAACCCGGTCGACGTCAGTTCGCATGTTGCTCTGAATGTGGACTTAGGCGCAGACCCCGAAGGAGTTAATCTCCAAGTAATATTCTAAATGCTTCAAGCTCAACAAACCACCATTGCTCAGTTACAAAATCAGCACAGAGCTCCAAATAGGGTCGAGCAAGAGGTTACTCGTCGTACCGAGCCGGTGCCTGAAAGAACGGGTGATAACACCTCGACAATCGACCCTGCTATAATGAGGATGCTCGAGGGGCTCACTAAGAGAACTGAATCAGGAGAGAAGAAATCAAGGCCAACAATAAAAAGGTGGAGACTTACAACTCCCGAGTTGACCAGATACCGGGGGCACCATCAATCTTGAAAGGGATGGATTCGAAGAAGTTTGTGCAAAAATCGTTCCCTCCGAGTGCGGCTTCGAAGCCCATCCCAAAGAAGTTTCGTATGGCTGACATACCCAAATACAATGGGACCTATGACCCCAATGATCACGTTACCTCTTACACGTGTGCCATTAAGGGTAATGATTTGGAGAATGACAAAATCGAGTCTGTGTTGTTGAAAACATTCGGAGAGACCCTGTCGAAGGGAGCTATGATTTTGTATCACAACTTTCCGCCAAATTCCATCGATTCATTCGCCATGTTGGCGGATTCTTTCGTTAAAGCGCACGCCGGGGCCATAAAGGTTGCAACAAGGAAATCAAATCTCTTCAAAGTAATAAAGAGAGATAACGAGATGCTAAGGGAGTTCGTGTATCGATTGCAAATGGAGCGCATGTAGTTGCCACCAGTAACAAATGATTGGGTTGTTCAGGCTTTCACCCAAGGGTTGAATGAATGGAGTTTGATAGCATCACGTCAGTTGAAACAAAATTTGATCGAGTACCCAACTGTGACTTGGGAAGATGTTCACTTCCGATATCAGTCAAAGATCAGGGTCGAAGACGACCGGTTGGGAGCCCCTTCTAGTTCAGTACATCTAAACTGGTTGACAGGTAAAAACCAGAGGGACGCTGATAGAGCACCAATGCCGAATAGAAATCGGTACCAGGAATATATTACAGATCGAATGAATAACGGCTCGGGATGCAATTCCGTCCGAAACGATCGGAGAAGTGACCGAGGGAAAAATTCTCGGGGACTTGTGAGTAAAACTAGCTTTGACAAATATGCTGATCCCACAGAAGCACCACGGCTATCATAGTACAATTTTAGCGTCGTTGCATCGGGGATTGTATCAGCTATCGGAAGGATCAAATATACTAGGTGGCCCAGACCTATACAGATCGATCCTTCCCAAAGAAACCCAAATTTAATGTGTAAGTATCATGGCACACATGGACATAGGACCGAAGACTGCAGGCAGCTGAGGGAGGAGGTAGCTCGACTATTCAACGAAGGCCATCTTCGAGAGTTCCTTAGTGATCGAGCTAAAAATCACTTCATAGAAAGAGGCGCCAATAGAAAGAACGAACAAGAAGAACCTCAACATATCATTCACAAGATCTTCGGCGGGGTCGACGTCCCACAAAGACCTATATTCAAACGCACGGAGGTGTCTATCACTAGAGAGAAACGGACTCGAGGCTATGTGCCCGAAGGCACTTTATCATTCAATGACGAAGATGCGGAAGGCATTTCTCAGCCGCACTAAGACGCCCTGGTAATTTCTATTATGTTGAATAAAATCCAAGTTAAACGTGTTCTAGTTGATCATGTAGCTCAACAAACATCATCAGATCGAGGGTCGTAGAGCAGCTCAACCTGCAGGACCAAATTGTACCTGCATCTCGAGTCCTAAACGACTTCAACATGGCTAGTGAAATAACTAATGGGGAGATAATCCTACCGGTAAACGTGGTCGGAACCATCCAAGATACAAAATTCCATGTCATCGAAGGCGACATGAGATATAATGCACTGCTCGGAAGGCCTTGGATCCACAATATGAGGGCAGTACCATCGACCCTCCACCAAATGATAAACTTCCCAATGACAGATGGTGTGAAAATGGTTTACGGGGAACAACATGCTGCAAAGGAAATGTTTGCAGTCGATGAGGTAACGTTGATATCAAAACTTTCGACTTCAGCAAAACCGAGAACCAAAGATAAGCAGACAGCCAAATAGCAATCACCGCCCCCAGCCTCGACCGAATCGAAGAAACACATAGTAGACGAAGAAGAAGAAGAGGATTTTCTAACTCCTTGAACTTTTGTTTTTCCTGAAGAATCAGATTCTACCAAGTCAACGGTCGAGGAGCTGGAACAGGTGATACTAATCGAGTACCTGCCCGAACGAAAAGTATACTTGGGAATGGGGTTAACACCCTAACTCACCAAAAAACTTATTCAATTTCTTATTGATAACATGGACTGTTATGCATGGTCCCATTTAGACATGACATGAATCCCACCGGAGATAAAAACTCATCGACTGAGTCTAGATCCCAAGTTC
Organism: Nicotiana undulata; assembly: GCA_005239495.1. Lineage (NCBI taxonomy): Eukaryota > Viridiplantae > Streptophyta > Magnoliopsida > Solanales > Solanaceae > Nicotiana > Nicotiana undulata. Next base: position 31,582 of record ML299056.1, read on the forward strand.
AGACCGATAAAACAAAAGAGAAGGACCCAGTCCTAGGTAAAGCATGCCTTCATAAAGGACGAGGTAACCAAACTTCTCAAAATAGGATCCATTCGGGAAGTAAAATATCCCAAATGGTTATCTAATGTAGTCGTAGTCTCCAAAAAGGGGAACAAACTTAGAATGTGTGTAGACTATAAGGACTTGAACAGAGCATGTCCGAAAGACTCTTTCCCTTTGCCTAACATCGATCGCATGATCGATTCCACGGCCGGCCAAGAGATCCTTACTTTTCTCGATGCTTATTCAGGGTACAATCAAATCCAAATGGACCTAGAAGACCAAGAAAATACTTCTTTTATCACTAAGTATGGGACCTATTGTTATAATGTAATGCCCTTTGGGATAAAAAATGCAGGAGCTACATATCAACGACTAGTTAACAAACTGTTCGAAGAACAAATAGGTAAATCAATGGAAGTTTACATTGACGACATGTTAGTTAAGGCCCTGCGCGCAGAGGACCATTTGGCTCATTTGCAGGAAACATTCAAAATTTTGAGAAAGTAAAACATGAAGCTCTACCCCGAGAAATGTACTTTAGGGGTCAGTTCAGACAAGTTCCTCGGCTTCATGGTATCAAATCGGGGAATCGAAATCAACCCCAATAAGATCAAGTCCATCGAGGACATGACCGTCATAGATAGTGTGAAGTCACTACAAAGGCTAACCGGATGGATAGCTGCCTTGGGTCGATTCATCTATAGGTCATCAAATCGAAGCCATAGGTTTTTCTCCTTACTCAAGTAAAAAAATGATTTCACATGGACTCCGGAATGTCAACAGGAACTGGAAGAATTGAAGCGATATTTATCGAGCCCACCTATGCTTCACACTCCGAAGGCAGATGAGAAGCTTTACTTATATTTTGCAGTGTCCGAGATCGCGGTAAGTGGTGGCCTAATTTGAGAAGAGCAAGGTACACAATTTCCTGTTTATTACGTAAGTCGAACCTTAGGAGATGTTGAAACTAGGTATCCACACTTAGAGAAATTGGCACTTGCACTAATAAGCGCCTCTAGAAAATTAAAGCCATATTTCCAATGTCATCCCATATGTGTGATAACCACTTACCCACTCCGTATTATTTTTCACAAACCCGAATTATCGAGCCGATTGGCCAAATGGTCCGTCGAACTCAGCGGGTACGATATTGAATATCAACCCCGAACGACCATCAAGTCTCAAATTTTTGGCATACTTCGTGGCCGATTTCACGCCAACCCTCATACCTGAAGTGGAAAAGGAACTTCTACTTAAATCAGGTACATCATTAGGGGGTATGGACCCTCTTCACGGATGGTGCCTCGAATGTGAAAGGGCCCGGGCTTGGAATTTTTTTGAAGCCGCCCTTGGGTAGAATTATTAGACAATCCATTAGAACTTCCAAATTGACTATCAATGAGGCCGAGTATGAGGCCATTATTGCAGGTCTCGAGCTAGCTAAAATCTTGGGAGCAGAAGTCGTTGAAGCTAAGTGCGATTCTCTATAGGTAGTGAACTAGGTAAACGGAACCTTCGAAGTTCGAGAGGATATGATGCAAAGGTACTTAGACAAATTGCAAGTAACCTTGAGCCGTTTTAAAGAATGGAATCTACAACATATACCTCAAGAACAGAACACCGAGGCTGATGCAGTTGCCAATTTGGGGTCATCGGTCGAAGAAGATGAGGTCAGCTCGGGGACTATCGTCCAACTCTCGAGGTCTGTGATTGAGGAAGGACATGTCAAAATATATTCTACGAGCTTCACCTAGGGCTGGAGAAATAAATACATCGAGTACTTGAAGAACGGAAAGCTCCTATCGGATTCTAAAGAATCGAGGGCCTTACGAACTAAAGCCACTCGTTTTACATTAGACGAAGATGGAAATTATACAGAAGGGCGTTCGATGGTCCGTTGGCAGTATGCTTAGTATCGGTAGATACTGACAATCTGCAGCGATAACAAAACAAGAAGGCATTTGTGGGAACCATTATGGCGTCGAGTCACTAGTTCGAAAGGTCGTTAGAGCAGGATATTACTGGGATAACATGGAAAAAGACTCTAAGGAGTTCGTTCGAAGATGTGATAAATGTCAAAGGTTTGCACCGATGATCCACCAGCCCGACAAACAACTTCATTGGGTCCTATCTCCATGGCCATTCATGAAATAGGGAATGGACATCATTGGCCCTCTACCATCGGCCCTAGGTAAAGCTAAGTTCATTTTATTTATGACTGACCATTTATCAAAATGGGTTGAAGCACACGCCGTCGAAAAAGTTAGGAAGAAAGAAGTGATAGATTTTATATGGGATCACATCGCATGTCGATTTGGGATACCCGCAGAAATAGTATGTGACAATGGCAAACAATTCATCGGTAGCAAAGTAACGAAATTCCTCGAGGATCATAAATTAAAAGGGATACTATCAACACCGTATCACCCTAGTGGGAACGGACATGCCGAATCAACGAACAATACTATCATCCAAAACTTGAAGAAAAGGCTAAACGAAGCTAAAGGGAAATATTACCCGAGGTCCTATGGGCATATCGGACAACGTCGAAATCCAGGACATGAGCAACTCCGTTTTCCTTAGTATATGGCTCAGAAGCCTTGATACTGGTCGAAGTCGGAGAGCCCAGTGCTAGGTTTCGACATGCATCAGAGGAATCGAACCGCGAAGCCATTAATACCAGCCTCGAGTTGTTAGACGAAAAATGAGAAGCTGCACTCATTCAAATGATTGCACAAAAACAACGAATCGAAAGGTACTACAAAAGGAAAACCAACCTTCGCCACTTCAGAGACGGGGACTTAGTCCTAAGAAAAGTCACCATCAACACTCGAGGTCATAATGAAGGGAAACTCGGCCCTAATTGGGAAAGACCCTACCAAATCCTCTACTTAGTCGGGAAAGGATCTTACAAACTCGGAATAATGAGTGGCGAACCACAGCTGAATAACTGGAACATATCACTTCTCAAGCGATTATATACGTATTTAGAACTAACTCATTGCAGGAGTCCAGCCAAATACATCGAGACCTCAGGTTTTAAAGTACACGTTGCACTCTTTTTCCCTTAGATTGATTTTTATCCCAAATGGGTTTTTCCGGCAAGTTTTTTAACAAGGAAACAATTATGTGCTACCTGAGGATAATTCAACAGTATCCAAGGCTTCTTTGCAATCAACCTCGAATACTGGGGGGGGGGGGGGCATTGCCTTTGAATATCA
>MDKH01230542.1:0-21540 GCA_005239495.1 Nicotiana undulata
CTTGGGACAACCTTGGTCTATTGGTGCCGAAAATCACACTGGTAAGGGGTTTCTAAAAATGATGGGTCTAAAGAAGAACGCTGATTTGGAGTCTTAAAGAACTCTTATATACCATTCGACTACTTGTATGAAAGATACGGTCACAACAAGTCCTATCGTATGTTCCATGATGATTTCTCTATCACTTCCCTAGGTCACATTCACCGCAGATTTTTCGTGTTTGTTATTTATTTCCTGGGCATGATAGTGTTCCCAATAAAAGGGGACAGAATTCACACTAGACTAGATATGGTAGCAAAAACTCTAATGGAGGGAATCGAGGGACAAACATACACCATAGTCCCTATGATTATAGTTGGCATTTACGGGATTTGGACTGCAGCCAGAAGTGATTCAAACATTTCGAGGGTTGCAATTTGCTACTGCATTTGTGGTTATTGGAGCATCTTCAAAAGGGTCAATAGCTTAGGAGTTTCCGCGAAGGGAGTGGAAGGATCATATAGCCTTCCATCACCCTAAGAGGATGACTTATATTCCGGACAGGTTTGATCAACCGGAAAGTGCTAAGGAATGGGTGGAGTTCTTCGACAATTTGATCGAGGATCAGATTTAGTGGATGTTTGAATGGTTCCCTACTGACGAGTTCATCATCCGGTCTAGTGGCGCTCCTCACTTAGTGTTGATCGGGTTAAGAGGAATATACCCCTATTTTCCCTTCAGGGTTATGAGACAAGTAGGTAGGAAGTAGATCGTACCGCGGGTTAAGAAGATGAGTCATTTCCGAGCAGATTTTCAGGACGACGACATCCCTTACAGGTGCCAAGCTCAGCATATGTGGCACTGCAAGATCATTGTGGAGAAAGACACCATTGAGATAGACAAGTATCATGCAGAGTATGCACCCTTCTACCCGACATGGTTAGAGGATAGCCTAGCTGGGATAGTGGAGCTAGGAATTGGTCGAGGAAAGAGGGTCATAGATTAAGTTGCTGAGACCCAAGTAAAATATAACAAATTGCGCAAGAGGATTCATGACTCCGAGGCTGAACATCAGGAGATACACGAGACAAGCATGAGACTAATCAACGAATGGAGGGAGATGTCTATCACCTCCAATGAAAGGTTAGAATATATGGAGCAGGGTTTGATGGAGCTAGAGGGAAAGATAAGAAAGAGGATCGACGACTGTCAGAATGCTGAGGAAAGCGAGGGAGGACATCTGGCAAGAGTCAACCTGCTGTTGGGCCTGCGCGAACTGGGAAATCTGGTCGATGGAGTTAGAAAGATCAAGCTTGGGGAAAGTCCTTCTGGGACCAAGTAGATTAGTTTTATTTGCTTTTCCAAAATGTAATAAGGCCAAGTGCCAGTAGTGAATTATCTTTTATTATCTTAGTGTCGTTTTGGGATTCATCTATTTTTATTTTAATGAAATGAGGCATTTATTGGAATTTAAGTTCTCCAAATCAACTTGTCGCTAGGACTACCTAGGGCACAACGAGTCTCCCAAATTAGGACGCGAATTTACATTTCCGCAATATGTGTTTAAATACTGCAAGTACTCTTTTCAGAATCCTTACTGACTTGGCTACCTTTTGTTTTTTCTTTCTTTCTTTTTGATTATTCCCATTCCCCAAAGGTTGGTTCGCGCATACTGGCATCATCTGCCTATCACACAAGATCCAGGGGCCCTCCACCTTCTCCTCCTCCTCCTAGTCCACCATAAGGCAAAGGAAAAGCAAAAATGGATTATTTGAACAGCACCAGAAAAGACAACAATACACATGTTTGTTTAACCAAAGAATGAGATTCCTTGATCAAAGCTATTTTAGGATAAACGTGGGTTACTGATAATCGAGCGAATAATATAATGAATAAAGGAATAATAAGCAGTATAGAATGCAGAAAAGTAAAGCAGTTTGTATTCGAGAATTCAGATGATCCTATGGATTACAATTCTTCCCTTTTATATAGGGGCTTCCTAGCATAACGTTTTGGTTTCTGTAATGATTTCTCATTAATGGCTAATTATTACATTAATGAGGTGTTACAAAGGATCATCAAAGGATAACCGTTAATATTATATAGGAGTTACATAACGTATAAGTCATTAACTGTTGATTCTCGAATCTATCTGTGGCTTTGTTTGGGTTCTTTACGACCGCATCTCTTCTTCTTCATTGGGTTTCCCGTGGTTGATGCACTCATGGCTGACAAATCAATCCCGTTCCTGTCGAGTCAATCTCGCGCTCGTGCTTGTTGAGTTAATCACGTACCTCTTTATAAAATCATGTCCATCTATGACGTTTTCTTTGGTCCACATAGCTAGCTGAGTTGTCAAGGCCTTGCTTACGTTTGATACTCCTTTTAACCAATACAGATAGTCCCCCCACTTATCATATATTTATCGATTAATATTTGGTAAGTGGATATGCATTTATGGCAGGAATATTTTGCCGCCGCTTTGCTTCGTAACATTGTATCTTTTTATTAACACAGTCGTCGTTTATCACTTCCATTTAATGCTCCTTCCATGTGTCCTTTTCTGATTGGCTCTGCAATGAATCGACGCTTTTTAAGGCTTTTTGCAGGTATATCAGTCCCGAAGTTACATGTTTGATTGTGACTTTCCATCATTATTCTTCCATGTTTTGACGGTTGCCCTTATGTATAAATAGTCTTCTTCCTTTCTTTACATTCACGGAACACTTTCATACTTAATTCCTATTTTGCAAAGAATTTTCCTTTGTTTTCGTAAAGATGTCTTCATCAAACCAACCAGAAAAAGTTATAGACGTAGAGACTCTGGCATCTTCTTGTGCTCCATCTAAGAGCCGGAGAGGCGGTCGACTGAGGAGTCTGAGATCTGCCTCTACTAGAGGTTCTTCTTCCCCTCTTGTTTCTCCTCCTTCCACAAGGTCTTTGTTGTCCCCTAGAGCTAGGTCTTCTCCCTCTGTTTCTAAGAGTAAGGATGATATTCGAGAACCCAAAGTTGACGAAATTATTCCTGCTGAGATAGTCTTTACAAGGGAAAATTCATCTATCGCTGAACAGTCTTATTCTTTGGAGAGTGTAGAGAAGTATGCGACAATTATTACTGAAGGTCACATTCCTCTTGTCCGCAGGGAGTGTTCTTGGGAGTCTAATGTTCCTATTCTTGTGCCGAATAATAATCAGAGGATTATGTCTTACAAGACGGGTTATTCCTTCGTTTACACTTATCCTTTTACACTAGGATTTAAACCTCCCATCGACCCTGTTATCATCGAGTTTTGCCGCTTCTTCAATATCTGTCTAGGACAAGTCAGTCCTTTAGTGTGGCGAGTAGTTGCTTGCTTGAGAGTTTTAGATTCTAAGGTTTCAGTTCCCTTCACCTTCCACCATCTTATTCATTTATATTCTTCTATCTTATGTTGTCAAGGGGTTTTTACTCTGGCTGCTCGGAGTAAAAGAGTTTTAGTAACCCCAGGTGACGATAAGGACAGAGGTTGGTACCTCAGGTACGTTGCCATTCCCACTGCTGTTTAAGTTGGTGAAAACAATCTTCCCTTCCCTGAGAAGTGGAACCGTGTACGTAAGTACTTTTAGGGTTCATATCTATTTTATTCATTTAGATTTGAATTGTGTTTTTAGTACTGCATTTGTTTTTCTCTTCTTTTTCAGCAATCATGAATACTGTCGAGAATGTCTCCGATATTCGTGATTGGGTAGAAAGAATGTTGTCTGCCTCTCCTGTTGAAGAAAGATCTTGGAAGTACTTTTCCATGAAGTACAATTGGATTGTTAAGACCCACGGTAAGCGAAGTTTTTCTTACTTCCTTCCTTACCTGAGTTCTTTTTATTCTCATTTTGTCGCGCCCCCTTTTTCTATCGTACGGGTTAGGTACGAAGAGATCGGGTTGATGACATCGTGGACAACTCCTTAAAGGAAGAGTCGCCACCTAAGGATTTTGTGGTGCGTTAGGGCACCTAGAGTTGATAACTCATGAACTAGTTCACGTTACCAGAGATTGGGTAAGGGCTTGAAACTATCCTAAGGGGAAGGTATTAGGCACCCCTCAAGATCCACAACTGTGGGTCCCGGCCAATACGTTTGTGAATTTGGACGATGAGCAAGTAACAAGTAAGGTTCACATATGAGGGGATTTAAAACAAGTATGAAAATCTTTAAAGGTTTTGAATAACATAAACATTTGAAAAGAATTGTCCTAGGTTTAAAGTAATACGGATCACTTCAATGCAATACCCGATATGTCACACCTCGAGGAGGCGGCTACACGTGGTATTAGTGCACCGGTCATCATATATGTATTCTACCCTTCCCTCCCCGTAAGGTTATTAAAATGCGTGTGTTGGTCATGAATGCTTATTGTGTGCCATTACCCGTCCAATCCTATAAGTCTTGGAGGGTGTTTAGGACTACTAATCCTACAAGGCAAGAACTAGGCTGAACCCTTAGGTTTAAAGGACAAAATACTAAGCGACATGCATAACAAGTAGGACTGCACATATGAGGGAACATATAAAGGCAAAGAAATAGGCTCATAGATCCCTCCACAAATAAACACTTAGGTAGCACGTCTCATACACAATTAAGGTCTCAAAGTTAAAACATGAGTTTGAGTAAAACAGTAAATCGCAAGAAGAATCTGATTTGGAAAACTTAATAAAGGCAGAGGATTTAATCGAGGTTGAGTGATTCAAAATAGCTGACTTTCAGAAATATAGCAGTTAAAGGTAATGGTAAAAACTTAGAAGTATCGTGATTTAAAGCTTTTCAAGAAAACATAGAAGAAAATCATTGTAGTCTTTTTTGAAGTAAAATAGTGATAAGTGACCAGAATACAGTAGCTTAACATATAACACTAGTTATAGGTAATTGCAGTAAAGGAGTGACAAATAGTATCAAAACTACAGTAGCTTTGAAACGTTCAGAGTAAAGATTCGAAGTGGCACGATTTTTGAGCAGGGGGAAGTATCTTTGAATACCCAGTAATTTAAAACATAACAATACAAAAATCCGAGAGCCCTAGGGGAAACAAATACACAATTTCAAGACTGTTTTAAAAAATAGAGCAAGAGCAAAATGACTTCAAGGAGGTAAAATAAGAAGGCAAGCATCAGGAAGTAAAGTGTTTAAAGGGACTGATCTGTTCTAAACTCAGTTAATCAATCTCAATACGCATTAGGCCTAAAGTTTGCCTAAGCGTCGCCTATATTGCCTAATTATATCAAAGGGTGAACATGCATATTTAAGTCTGTTTTTAAGGGATATATACTTGCAGAAAACGTTTCAAACAAATTAACCATATTTTACAGGATTATTAGATTAAGAAAGCTAGTTAGACATTTTAACGATTGCAACTCAAACAAGTGGAAGATCCTAAGCAACAGGATATCTAATGCACATAAGGATTCCTAAAACATGGTTTCTAGGATGCAAATGCAGCGATGACCTTATGCAGTTGATTTCGCTTGTTATTAACTGATCAGAATTAGGGGTGAGTGTGATTACATGCTGAAAGTGAAAGTCCTAAAACAGGATTTCTAATATGTGAAATGCATGTCCTATGCATGTTATCTAATGCACAAATAAGTAAGTAAGGTCATATAAGCATGTTTTCTACCCATTACCTAAGCTAGGCATGCATGACCCCCATATTCACTATCCATCCCCAATCATTCGTTTACAAATTATTACAGACCATAATAAATGAATTACAATAATGAAAAAAGGAAAATAAGAAGTTATTCTATAGGGATCCTTTAATCAGGCCCAATCTTCCAGACTCACCCCTCTCAATTTCACAGCCTTACATTAACATGGGTGCGGCAAAGCTCCTAAAGGCCTTGGTGAGGGCCCTGGCTAATACTAGCACCCAGCAAATGCCCATGGTTAAACAAATGCAGTGTAGAGTACCCTACCTCGGTGTCTCAAGGTTCAGAAGGAACTCATGGTCAAGCGATGCACACACTGGGGGGTGGAACCTAAAAGTCTAGGAATTGTGTGAAGTGCAAGAAAGAGGTTAAGAAAGGGAATTTTGAAATCACTTATAAACTAACAGAAGAAATAATTTTGAAATAGGAAGTAACAACAACTAATCACAACTCAGTAGAGTTCAAAGCAAGCAAACACAAACATGGAAAAGGGGATTCAAGGGACAAATAATAGGGCAGTGTATAATCAGTTTAAAGTTACAGGTTCGCCACATAGATTAGAGGGCAACATGAGATTGGTTTTGAAAAAAATAAGTAACAACACCTAGTCATAACTCAGTGAAGTACCAGAAAGGAGTCACAACAGGAAAGGGGGTAAATAAATCACATGGTGACACACAAAGATACATAAACTTAAGTGTAGCTGCAAAAATCAGGGCAACCAAGTATAGACATGATAGTAGATAGTGACTACAATAGGTGAGACTAAGAGCAAGTGATAGTCATACAAGTCAAGTCATAAGTAAAGTGAATAATAATAGATAAAGGTTTAGCAGGATCATGGACACATGCAAATTGAACAGGAAAGAGATGGCTTGCAGATGCACACAAGAGTAAGTAAAGACCATAACAGTGTTGACTTAATCACAAACAGGTAAAGAGGCAGGCATGACAAGTATCACAGGAAAACAAGTATCAATTGTATGTAAAACAATAGAAGCATTGGTAGAGGACAGTTAAGAACATAGCATGCTGGAATATGAATAAACACATTGGTTCAGAGTTTTGAAAAGTTAATCAGGACATACCACTGGTGCAAGTAAAGAGCAGCAGCGGAGGGTAGCAAATAGCACAGTATAGCCCTGGCTTAGCAACCGGCTAATAGCAAGCAGCAGTGAGTGGCAATAAAGACAAGAGAGAGAGAGAGATATCAAAGAGAAGCAGGACACTAGAGAATAGTATAAAGAGAATTGAGCAATGTTCAACCTCTCAGTTTAATGAAAGAGTAAGAGTATTTATAGCTTTCAAAGCAGTAGTGAAATAAGGTAAGAATCAAGTCCAGTAGTAATTAAAGGACTTTGAAATCAATTAGTCAAGAAATGAGGCAAGTTTTTATTCGCAAAATATTGAGAATTAGTAGCATATAGGCAGGAATAATCAATACAGAACAAATAAGGAAAAGAACCCTGTAATTTGGTATTAATAACTTAATAAAGAGTAAGGATCAAAAGACCCCTTTAATTAAGGAGTCACTTCACACGGTCAAGACAGATAAATAAGGAAAGAATAACAAGCACATAGTAGGGGATTGGGGGAAGGTATAGGAAGGTTTAATTAAGGTAATAGCCAAACGGTACAATTAGTTGTAAAAGAAGAAAGAGAAATAATCAGTAGTGTAAAGAATATCACAAGGAATCAATTAGAGGAAATCAATCACATGAAATTAGGGATTCAATGTTAACAACATTGATATCAAAGGACACATTCCATGAACATATAGGCAGAGTATAAAGCAGGCAAAATCAAATTGGAGCCCTAGTATAACAGCAAAAATCAGAATCAATCGAAGCATACTCATGAGAACACAGCAACAAATGAAGAAAGTAAACATATACATCGAAACCAAGTCAGAAGCTAGGGTTACGACTATAGATTTGGGGTTTTAGCAAAAAATTAAACAACAAAGTAAAAACCTCGAATAAACAGGCAAACATAAGAAAAATAATAAGATAATACTGAGAAACCTAGAATGTAATCCATTTAAGAGGGGTTCTAAGAACCCTAGTGTTTAAAAGCAAAAAGGGAAATCGTTTGCCAAACATCAGGTTTTAAGAAAACACAGGTGAGAATCATCGAGACAAACATAGATATATTGCAGATCTTGGAAAAAGTTGAAACGTCAAGAACTAGGGTTTCAGAGATAGAACCGGTAGATGGTCGAAAGACCTGTTGTAATACTCAGAGATGGTGATAGCTGGAATACCACCGAGTTGAACCTCACCGGAGAAGGCCGAAAACGTCCAGGCAGGAGCCTCCATGGCCGTTCTGGCATTGTTGAAGCTTTAAAGGGTCTTAGAGATGAAGTAGCCGGAGAGACAGCTTCATGGTGGCCGGTGGTTGAAGGGGTGAGCCTGGGAGTTGCCGGAGACATCGGAGGAGATGAAGAGCCCAGAAGGCTCTAGAGAGATGAGGGAGCAGAAAAGTCGAGAAGAGAGAAAGTGAGTCTTGGGAAAATGAGAGACGGGGAGGGGGTAGGTTAAATTAGTTAAGGCAAGTAATTATCTGGGATGTTGATCTCGTTTGATCAACGTCTCAGATTGAATGGGGATTGGGCCGGGTTGGTTCAGGGTTTGGGTTTGGGTATTTTAATTGGGTTAATGGGTTGGGTAATAAGTATGAAACGTGGTTAGATTTTAAATGAAGATAGGCTAGATATTAAATACCCAAATAAATAGGATAATTAATTAATTAAAAAGCTGAATAATTATACAAAAAATGAAATTAAGTTAAAATAAGTATAATTACAATAATTAGCCAATATAAAAATGTAAAGACATAAATTCGAATTTTAAAGGTATAAAATGACTAATCCGGCTATAATTGCAAAATGATTGTAATTGTAATTAAATAGGACTCGATTAGCCAATTTATGAAATATTTGGATTTTAATAAAAAAGAAAAAAAATTGATTATAAAAATGACATACTAAATTGGAAAGTATTTCGAAATTTATTTTAGAGCACAATTTATGAATTATTAAAATATGAAGTATTAAATAAATAGGGAAATAATTTAGGTAAAAACATGGAAAAATTAGGAAAAATACTCATTATTTCAAAGAGTGATTTTGAAAGCTTATATATAAGTTTGAAAAATAATTTGAGGAAAAATTGGGTATCAACACATTTAATGTTTCCCTTTTTTCTTGATAGGGTTTTCTGCCCGTTGGGCATCTGGTTCGTCGCTCCCGAAGATGTCTTTGTCCCATGCTCAGAGCATCCTTGCCAGTTCTTCGAAGAGAAAAGTCAGTGATCCCCGTTCTGGAGGGGAAGAGGAAGAAGGAAGAGAGGGTGCTTTGGTGCACCAGTCGAGAAGAAGGCGAGTAGTTTCAGATGATGAATCTGCTCCCAAGCCTTTTCCTTTCGTGTTGGCAATTAGGCCCTCTTCTTCCCGAGATGAATCTCAGTCCCCGGTTCAAGATCCTGCCGAGCGTCTTTTCAATGAGGGGTTTGAGCTTGACCCTAATGATGTTCCCTTAGCTACTATCTTTCCTTATTTTGCTGATGTTCCTGCTCTTCTTGCTATTACTGCCGCTCCTCCGTCCGTATCTGTTATTTCCTTAACTCCTCATCCATCCGTATCTGTTGATGTGCCCATGGCTCCCCCGTCTCCTCGTATGTCCGTATATGTTGTTGCTCCCTCCGTTCCTGCTTCCGTGCCTTGTCTTGTGGAAATAGGGTCTTCCAGCAGGGAGATGCGGAGGGTTATAATTGTGGTTCCAGCCGGAGGGAATCTTTTTAAGAAGATGGGTGAGCCTGAAGTGTGGTTCAAACCTCTGATCGACTCTGAAGAGAGGTCCAAACTTGACAGCCATTCAACTCTTACTTGGGCCAACGAAGTGGTGCACAATTCGTTGAAGGTGTGCCTTTGAATTTTTCATACATACAATTTTCTTCGAATAATAGTTTAACATGTTTGATTGTTTTACTGTTTTTTGTAGACGTATTGGCTTAGAACTCATGAAGAGAGTTTCAAATTCACAGAATGAGTTGAAAGAGCTGCGTGAGCTTCAGTTTGATTTTGACAGTATGAAGGCAAAATATGATGTCTTAAGGATAGACATGGATGCTCTAGAAGAGGAAAAGCATACCTTAAAGGAGCAGTTGACGATTGCTGCTACGGAGTTAGTAGTGGAGAGAGCTTCTTCCAGCCGAGTCAACTAGGACAAAGACATTCTTGAATCCTCATTTGCTGAACAGTTGTCAAAAGCCACGGAGGAAATCAGTAATCTAAAGCATATGATGGGGCAGAAGGAGGAATACTCCAATGAACTTGTACGAAATCTTTCCCAGACTCAAGAGGATCTTTGTGAAACCCTGGTCAAAGTTCGAACTCTGGAGGAGTCAGTTGTACATTTGAAGGTTGACCTTGAAGCCGCTGAAGCTGAGAAGGATAGCTTGAAGATTGAAATTCAGGCATGGTCAAAGGATTATAGTGACCTTGAAGAGGCGACGACCGTTGACGTGAGTTGGGCGTATATGAGTGCTCGTCATGGTACGTTAATGGAAATGGGCCAGGAGGGTTTCGACCTCAATGCTGAGATTGCTAAATCTAAAGAGGCCATGGAGAAGACCCAGCGGGGTCTTGAATTTTCTCCATCTGATGAAGCCCATGATATTCAAGCAGCTGTTGTTCCTCCTCCTGAAGAAGTCAACTCTCCTCCTCCTCAAGAATACAGATTTTGTTATCCCCAATCCATTCCTTTTATTTTTATTTCTTTGGATTGATGTGGTTACTCCCAGCGCCATCGGGGGTAAGTTTGAAACTTTAAAGTCCCCAACTGACAACTTAGGGGCACAAAAAAAGTAAATACTTATGTGGCTAAGTACTAGTTAGTACTTAGTTTTTTGACGTAGCCGCTTATTTTAATTTCGATACAATCTCGAGACGTTTTGCTATGAGTTTGAATGTTACTCTTTTAAGTCGATTGTATGTATTGTTTGTACCTCTTAGCTTTTTTGCATGAAAATGCATATTTCACTTTGAACCTTTTCACAGTAGGTGTAGTGTTCGTATAAATTTTTAGCCTTTGTTTGTGACAGGCCTTGTTTAGGGCCCTTTTTGATTAATACTTAATGAAGAAGACGTCTCAACTTCATTGGAATGCAATAGAGGGATAGGAATTTCTCACATGTTTAAGAATGTTTCTGTGAGAAGTTTTTATTTGAACTTTCACAACATTTTACATGTGTTATGATTATCATCTAAGACTCATGTTGCAACTGTTTTGTTTTAACAGATTTGATAATCACTTGTATTTCGCAACTGTTTTTCATAGGTAACAGTTTTTTCGAGTTAATACAAGGAGATAACTGTTTTTCATTAGTAACAGTTTTTGTAAATGTTGGGTTTTTACCCATAACTGTTTTTATTTGCAACAATTTTATAACAAGTACGAGAGAAATGTATCATGATTCGTAACTATTTTATTTGATAATAATTTTGAGAATAAATACAAGGGTTATGATCTTTTATCCGTAACTGTTTTATTTGAATAACAATTTTCTACTTGAGTACAAAGATTTCGTAACTATTTTTTTATTATAATTTTTTTTTGACTAAATACAATGATGATGATCTTCTATCCCTAACTATTTTTTGTCTCAACAGTTTTTGTATAAGCGTAAGATGTACATATCTTCATCGTAGTTGATACTTTGCCTTTTAACCTGAACATGGTTCGAAGGTTGTTTAGAGTAGGCTTTGTAATTCTTGTGCTGGAGTCTTCAGTTCTTTTAGTTTTGCTCATATCACTTGACTTGTTGGGTAAATAGTTCTTTTAGGCTCGAGCTTTTGACTTCTGATAGTCTTTTTGCTTCATCTTGGCCTTCCATACTGTATAGTCCCCCAAGTGTTTGAGCTTTGAAGAATGAGATCTCGAGCACTTGATTGTTCCTTCTTTGTGGTCCTTTCCCTGAAAAAGGAAAACATTCCGGACTCGAAGGTATATACTTTTTTAGATGATGACTGCTTAACCCTTTAAAATATCCATCAGAAAGTGTAACCCTAGACCGGGAATTATGTTATTTCCTTGCGTCTTTGCAGGTCTAATGTCATCATCTGGTGATGGGTTAGCTTTTTGCCTATCATCTAAAAAAGTTAGTAAAATTTAAATATTCAAAGATAAAATTGAACATGCGATACCTGACCGGGGGTACTTCTTTTCCTTAGAAGTAGTATTTTTTCAGGTGGATGGCGTTCCAGCTCGTTGATAGAATCATGTCGTCCATGTCTTCCAACTCGTACGCACCTTTCCCAGCAATGCCCCGGACCTTATAGGGTCCTTCCCAATTTAGATTCAATTTGCCAGCTCCTGCTTCTTTTGTTGATTGAAAAACCTTTTTAAGTACGAAGTCCCCAATCTTAAAATATCTGAGATGAGCTTTACGATTGTTATATCGCTCTATGATTTGCTTTTGAGCTGCCATCCTTATTAGAGCTGCTTCTCTTCGTGACTCGAGCAAGTCCAAATTGGTTTGGAGTTCGACGTCATTTGTTTGCTCCGTAGCTGTTGTCACCCTCAAACTTGGTTCGCCGATTTCCACGAGTATTAATGCTTCTGAGCCATAAACAAGTGCGAAAGGGGTTTCTCCCGTAGCTGTTTTTGACATAGTTCTGTATGCCCATAATATCGCTGGTAATTCGTCGGGCCAACTGCCTTTGGCTTTATCTAAGCGCTTCTTTATATTGTTGATAATGATTTTGTTCATAGACTCAGCTTTTCCATTAGCTACGGGATGATATGGTGTTGAAGCAATCTGTTTCATTTTCCAACTTTCGAAGAACTCCGTGATTGAGAGCCTATAAACTGTGGACCATTATCACACACGATCTTCTTTGGAATTCCAAATCGGCATATTATGTTTCGCCATAAGAAACTTTTGACCTTCTTTTCCCGCACTTGTTTGAATGCTTCCGCTTCGACCCATTTTTTGAAATAATCAGTAAGCACCAAAAGGAATCATATCTGTCCTTTAGCTAGGGGAAGAGGTCCCACTATATCCATTCCCCATTTCATAAAGGGCCATGGTGATATGATAGAATGTAATAGCTCCGCTGGTCTGTGCATATTATTGGCAAACCGTTGACACCTATCGCATTTTGAGATGAAATTCTCCGCGTCTTCTTCCATCTTAGGCCAATAGTACCCTGCTCTGATTAGGGTTTTTACTAAAGACCTTGCTCCTGCGTGATTTCCACAAATGTCCTTCGTGGACTTCTTTTATCAAGAACTCCGTCTGATTAGGTCTGAGGCATTTAGCTAGGGGTCCCCCGAACATTTTACGATACAACGTGTTATGTACAAGACAATATCTTGTTGCTTTGCGGCGAAGCGCTTGAGCTGCTTTCTTGTCTTTAGGCAAGATACCACTCTGCAAAAAATTGAGAATTTCGTTTCTCCAATCCCAAGTTAAATTATTGAAAGATACCTCATTTCTATCTTGGTCAATCGCTGAATGAAAGAGGTGGACGACAATGGTGTAATCTCTATTGGTCACTTCTGTGACTGCCGCAAGGTTTGCTAACACATCTGCTTCAGCATTTTCCTCCCTCGGTATTTGTATTATTTTCCACGTTTTGAATTGTCTTACAAGTTCTCGTGCCTTTTCTAAATATTGTTGCATTCGAGTTTCTCGAGCAATGTAAGTCCCCTGCATTTGGTTTACCACCAATTGAGAATCACTGTTGATCTCGATTTGTTGAATTGACAGCTCCCGTGCCAATTCTAAACCTGCAATAACAGCCTCGTACTCTGCTTCATTGTTAGTGATTGGATAACACTTAATAGCTTGTCGTATCTTTTCACCTGTGGGTGATGTCAGTACAATGCCTAATCAAGCTCATTTTACATTAGAAGAGCCATAGGGTCCATTGACCTGGGTTTACACCATTGAAGAGTTGTAACTCTTTTTCCACTTCAGGGGTAATATTGTTGCTAAAGTCAGCTACAAAGTCTGCTAATATTTGCGATTTGATTGCCGTTCTAGGTTGATATGTTATATCATGCTCACTTAAGTCTATTGCCCATTTGGCTAATCTTCCTGGCAGTTCTTGTTTGTGCAGAATATTTCTTAAAGGATATGAAGTCATGACAGTGATTGGATAACATTGAAAATAAGGACGTAATTTTCTTGATGCCATTATTAAAGCTAAAGCTAATTTTTCTAGATGTGGATATCTAGTTCCGGCATCTAACAGAGTCTTTCTTACATAATAAATAGGGGATTGCTTACCTTTTTCTTCCCTTACCAGTACTGCACTTACGACAATTTTTGAAACAACCAGGTAGATGTATAATCTTTCTCCTTCTCTTCGCTTCGACAGCAACGGTGGTTTTGATAAGTAAATCTTCAAGTCTTTGAGTGCCTGCTGGCATTCTTCAGTCCACTCGAACTGATTTTTCTTTTTAAGAGCTGAAAAGAATTTAAAGCTTTTCTCGGAAGATCTAGAAATAAATCTCCCTAAAACTGCTATTCTTCTTGTTAATTTTTGAACTTCTTTTTTATTCTTTAGAATTTCAGGTATTTATTCTATAGCTTTTATTTGAGCCGGATTTACTTCTATTCCTCTATTAAATACAAGGAATCCCATAAACTTACCACATTGTACTCTGAAGGCACATTTTTCCGGATTGAGCTTCATATTATACATGCGTAAGATGTCAAAAGTAGTAGAGAGATGCTGGAGATGATTTTCCGCTTGTGTTGATTTTACAAGCATATCATCGATATAGACTTCCATCGTTTTTCCTAAATGTTCTTGGAACATTTTTGTTACTAACCTTTGGTAAGTGGCCCCTGCATTTTTCAAGCCAAAAGGCATGACCTTATAACAATAAGTCCCCCTGTTAGTGATGAATGAAGTTTTTTCTTCATCTAGGGAATCCATAATAATTTGGTTATAACCAGAATATGCATCCAAAAAACATAACAATTCATGACATGCGGTAGCATCGATCATTTGATCTATATATGGCAAAGGAAATGAATCTTTAGGACATGATTTATTTTAATCAGTATAATCTACACATACTCTCCATTTGCCGTTCTTTTTAGGCACCACTACTGTGTTAGCCAGCCAGTCAGGATACTTTACCTCTCGTATCGAGCCTATGTTCAGTAGTTTTTGAACTTCCTCGTCAATCACTTGATTTTTGAAAGGTCCTTGCTTTCTTTTCTTTTGTTTAACAGGTGCGAAGGATGGATCTTCATTTAGTTTATGAGTCATCACTTCTGGTGGGATACCTGTCATATCTGAGTGGGACCATGCAAAACAGTCCTCATTAGCTTTTAAATAATTGACTAACATACCTTTTTGCTCAAGAGTTAGTCTTTCCAGCAATTTTGTGCCAATATACAACTTTCTCTCGGGCTTTTGTTCAGAAAGCGGAACAGCCTCAAGTTCTTCAGCAGTTGTTTTAATATGCTCGTCTTCTTCTGGTTCACGAATGAAATCTGGTCTGGAGTCTATGTCTGCATGTTCTAGCTCATCCTGTTTGTTGAGGAGCTTCTGTTTGATAATTTGTTTTCTCTCCCGTATCTTTCTTCTGTTTGAAAGGATCCGAATGAAGCTTTTCATGTGGAATCTTACAGGAGATGCTTTGTCCTGGTATATTAGCCAGGATCCTAAGAAGTGGGCCAACTGGGTGAGCACGTCATCAGACTTCATGGACAGATTAAGGTTTAACACAAAGAATGCAACGGATGTCATCCAGAATTTGAAGAAGAAGCCAACTGAGATCTTCCGCGAGTATGCTACTCGTTGGAGGTCAGAAGCAGCCAAGGTCATACCGACATTGGAAGAAGAACAGATGAACAAATTCTTTGTCAGGTCACAGGATCCACAATATTATGAAAGGTTGATGGTTATTGAAAACCATAAGTTCTCCAATATCATCAAACTCGGAGAAAGGATTGCGGAAGGCATTAAAAGCGGTATGGTGAAAAACTTCGAGGCGCTGCAGGCCACGAATAAAGCATTGCAGTCAGGGGGTATATCAAAGAAGAAGGATGTAGGAACAGTAATGGTCTCCCAAGAACCCAAAACTCCACTTGTATATCATACCTCTCTGCTTGCATACCAAACACCTCCACCCACATATCAACCATCACCTCCCAGATATTCCCAGCCAGCCACTGCTTATCACATATATAATTCCCAACCATCTTAATTTCAGTCACCTCCAACTCGTCCAAACTACCCAAGACCCCAACCTAACTTTGACCGCAAACCACCCAAACAATACACCGCCATTGCTGAACACATTGACTAGTTGTATGAAAGGTTGAAGGCTGCTGGTTACGTCACCCATATCCCTGCTGTGGCCATGGAGAATTCATCCCAATGGGTCAATCCGAATAAAACCTGTGCGTATCATTCTGGTATGAAAGGGCACACCATTGACGAATGCCGGACATTGAAGAATAAGAGCCAGACCTTGATTGATAATAAGGTCATCCAAGCAAAGGAAACTACGTCCAACGTCCGCAACAATCCTCTTCCAGATCATAGAGGTGAAGGTATCAATGTGATAGAGACTGGTGAGTAATGGGATCCTGAGGGATCGATTGGACTTATCAAAGAGGGTGACAATCCTAAGAAACCTGCTGTCACATTCAATCCCATTATAGTGCAGATACAGCCACCAGTGGAGGTTGAGGTAACCGCACCAGTTCCATTTGAAGTTGAGGTAGGACCGCCTGTAGCTGCACTTATTCCATTCGAGGTGGAAGTAGCCACACCATTCACAGTCACAGTGTCAACCACACCGCCTTTCAGCACCAAGGTTGTACCCTGAGATTATGTGGCTGAAGCTAGAAGAAAAGGAAAGGCCAAAGTGGAGTAATTCGGCGCCGTTCAAGGGATGACCAGAAGAGGAAGGGTTTAGACGCCATAATATCTGGGAGAATCCAGTAAACAGGCCTCCAACAAACCACCCTCTATTGAAACTGGCCCAGATGACCTTTGGAGGTAAGTACATGCGAGGTAGTATTCGGTCGTCGATCACTTGAACAAGACTCCCGCTCAGATATATATCCTGTCGCTGCTACAGAATTCATAGGCACACAGGAATTCTCTCTTAAAGGTGTTAAGTGAAGCATATGTACCTAACAACATCACTGGTGGAGAAATGGCCAATATGGTGAGATAGGTGCTGGAAAGCCACAAAATCACCTTCCACGAGGATGAGCTGCCACCCGAGGGTTTGGATCACAACAAGGCACTGCACATTACAATGCAATGCGAAGATAATTTCATTGCAGAGTCTTGATCAATGGGGGATCCAACCTCAACGTTTGCCCATTAACAACACTGAAGAGGTTGGGCAAAGGCTTGCATGAGATACAAGAAGGGACTATGAATGTGAAGGCATTTGACGGGTCTCAGAGAGCTACCATTGGAGAGACCAATCTCTGTCTGCAGATGGGGCCTACGTGGTTTGATGTTGAGTTCCATGTACTAGATATATATGCGTCATACAATCTGTTGCTGGGTCGACCATGGATACACGTCATTGGGGCTGTAGCATTAACCTTGCATCAAGTAGTGAAGTTCGAGTGGAACCACCAAGAAGTAATTATCCATGGAAATGGGAGCAACCCCATTTACACTAGCCAGACCATCCCGGTGGTTGAAAATAGAAGGAAGCTCGGTGGAAAAACATACCATCGTATTGAGCGGGTAAACGCGATTGATAAAGATAAGTGGTAGGATAGCAAGATAGCAAGCATGATCTCATGGAGAGGGTATGAGCCTGACAAAGGTCTTGGTAAAAATCTTCAGGGCATCTCCAAGCCAATACAGCCAAAGCGTCATGGCACTACTTTTGGGATGGGATATCAATACACCTGGAAAGAGTATCAAGACTGTTGACCACCATGGCGCGGTCCGTACTATCCACTTGATCGGCCTATACCGCACCTAAGTCGGACTTTCCAGTAGACTGGCGTTATATGGGGATCATAGGAGGAGGAAGCATTGGCCGCCTTGAAGAACCTATTCTTGGAAGATGATGATATGGACTGTTGCGTGATTTTTGAGGTGGAGGAAGAGGAAGGCCCTACCATCCGAGTTGTGGAAAGGGGAACATTCCTCAAGAATTGGACTGTCAGACCATCCATGGCCCGACGAGTCCCGGGGTAGCAAGGCCGAACAACATTATTTATTTTGTTTTCTGAGAAAATAAATGATTTCCCTTTATGGCGTTCCGCTTTAAATAATATTTCCAATGTTCCAAAAACATTGTTTAAATTAATGAAAATCGCGTTTGTTTGACACTTTCAATGAATTGATGTTTATTATTACCACCTTTCTCTCATATCTTTATCTATACATCATTATTATTTCCTATCTCGACGAACCGGCAACTGTGACATGTAATAAGGCAATGCAACAAAAGGATAGTGATTCAGAAGAAGAGGATGTCATACCTAAGGAAATCGTCAGAGAAGTAGAGTATTTTGAGAACAAGCTTAAGTCCAACTTGGACGAAACTGAGATAATCAACTTGGGAGATTCTGAAAGTGTCAAGGAGAACCGAATCAGCAATCACTTGTCGCCGTTAGGGGAAGAGGAGTACACATAATTCTTGAATGAGTATGAGGACATCTTTGCATGGTCATACGATGATATGACTGGATTAAGTACATCTATTGTGTCCCACAAGTTGCCCACAAACCCAATGTGTCCACCAGTGAAGCAGAAACTCAGGAAATTCAAGCCTGATATGAGTCTGAAAATCAAAGAGGAGGTTACTAAGCAAATCAAGGCTAAGGTCCTCAGGGTAGTAGAGTATCCAACCTGGTTAGCCAACATTGTTCTAGTTCTGAAGAAGAATGGTAAAGTTAGAGTATGTGTCGACTATCGGGATCTCAACAGAGCCAGCCTAAAGGATGATTTCCCACTTCCAAACATACACATCTTAATCGACAATTGTGCCAAGCATGAACTCCAGTTCTTTTTGTAGATTGTTTCACCGATTACCATCAGATCTGGATGGACGAGGAAGACGCTGAGAAAACCACTTTCATTACAACCTGGGGGGTGTACTGCTATAAGATGATGTCGTTCGTCCTGAAGAATGCTGGGGCCACCTACATGAGGGCCATGCCTACTATCTTTCATGACATGATACATAAGGAGATTGAGGTGTATGTGGATGATGTCATCATTAAATCCAAGAAAACCATGGATCATATAGAGGACTTGGAAATTCTTCGACAGACTGCGGAAGTACAACCTTAAATTAAACCCCGCAAAGTGTGCATTCGGGGTTCCTGCCGGAAAGTTACTGGGATTCATCGTCAGCCGTCAGGGAATCAAATTGGATCCATCAAAGGTAAAAGCCATCCAGGAGTTACCACCACCAAAGAGTAAGAAGGATGTAATGAACTTTTTGGGACGGCTAAATTACATCAGTCGTTTCATAGACCAGTCTACAGTTATATGTGAGCCAATTTTCAAGATGTTAAAGAAAGACGCTGCGGCTAGTTGGACCGAGGATTGTCAAAAGTCTTTCGACGAGATCAAGGAGTACCCATCAACACCACCAGTCTTGGTCCCTCCAGAGCCAGGTAGACCACTGCTACTCTACCTTGTAGTGATAGATGGAGCTTTCGGCTGCGTTCTGGGGCAGCACAACGAGACAGGGAGAAAAGAACAGGCCATCTACTACCTGAGTAAGAAGTTTACCCCCTATGAAGCGTGGTACTCTCTGCTGGAACGTACCTGTTTTGCTTTGACCTGGATAGCTCCGAAATTGAGGCATTACTTATGTGCCTATACAACATACCTCATATCTAGAATGGATCATTTGAAGTATATCTTTCAGAAACCTAAGCCCACTGGAAAGATGTCTAAGTGGAAAATCTTGTTGAGCGAGTTCGAAATTGTCTATGTAACTTAGAAAGTAGTCAAGGGACAGGCACTGGTGGATCATCTTGCTGAAAACCCTATGGGAGGAGAATACTAACCCTTGAAAACATATTTTACCGATGAAAAGGTACTATTCATAGGAGAAGACACTGCTGAATCCTACGACGGTTGGAGAATGTTCTTTGATGGAGCGGAAAACTTCAAAGGAGTCGACATTGGAGCCGTTTTAATATCGGAAACTAGCCAGCATTATCCGGTATC
The DNA here is from genome assembly GCA_005239495.1 of Nicotiana undulata. NCBI lineage: Eukaryota > Viridiplantae > Streptophyta > Magnoliopsida > Solanales > Solanaceae > Nicotiana > Nicotiana undulata. The sequence continues at coordinate 19,852 of MDKH01230542.1, forward strand.
TACAAAACTCAGATTCCCTTGCACCAACAACATGGCGGAGTATAAAGCTTTCATACTAGGACTCAACATGGTTGTCGACATGAATATTCAAGAGTTGCTAGTAATCGGCGATTCAGATTTACTTGTGCACCAAGTACAAAGAGAATAGGCTACTAAGAATTTCAAGATATTGCCATATATGCACCATGTACAGGAATTGAAGAAAAGGTTCACAAAGATAGAGTTTCGGCATGTTCCCAGGATTCAGAACGAATTTGCTGATGCATTGGCTACTTTGTCATCAATGATATAGCATCCAGACAAGAACTTCATCGATCCCATCCCAATAAGGATCTATAGTCAGCTGGCATATTGTGCTCATGTTGAAGAAGAAAGAAACGAGAAGCCTTGGTTCCACGACATCAAAGAGTACCTGACAAAAGGAGAATACCCGGAGCATAAAAACCATACTTAGACGCACACTTCGGAGATTGTCCAACAATTTCTTCCATAGCGGAGGAACCCTATATAGAAGAACTCCTGATTTGGGACTTTTAAGGTGTGTCGACGCGAAAGAAGCTTCTAAGTTGCTTGAGGAGATACATACCGGAACATGCGGCCAACATATGAATGGTTTTGTCCTGGCCAAGAAGATATTAGCGCCGGCTATTCCTAGATGACCATGGAGACATATTGCATCTGGTACGTTCAAAAGTGCTACCAATGTCAAGTACATTGTCACGCCCCAAAATCTGAGGGACGAGACCGGCACCCAACCGGATGATTTCGGTCAAGCGGACTTGGATTGCCTTTCTTACCCAACGCGCTACCCTGTAGTTACAATATGCATTTTATAAATGAAATAGCAAAATAGATAAAGATATGTATTTTCATCATAAGTGCATTTTCCTTCTTTAAAGATTCAACATTCGATAATCCCAAAACACATGTGCTAACTACAACATTTCCGATGCGGAACCACGATTCTAATAAATACAACCACTACCCAAAATACATGTACAACCCACATAGTATCTACGGAGCCTCTAAGAATACTAGGAGTTTACATAGACTTGTCGGCAACAAGGCCCCGGCTATACCTTTAGAGACACAACATATACAAAAGGAGATGATATAGACTACACACGGCCCCGAGAGGAAGTGGGCCTCACCAGAACTGTTGAAGTGATGAAGAGGACGTACCATTATCGGCGGTCGGAGCTACTTGCTATGGAACCACCTACATCGATATAAATGATGTAGCGCCCCCGAAAAAAGGGACGTTAGTACCATTGAATAGTATTGGTATGTATGAACAAACATTACTCTAAGTAAAATCAAAACAGTGCACAGATAGGAGGCAGCCAAAGAAACCGAAAAATTATTGCACAGAGATACAGAGAATCATAAATAAGGTTTTCACAGTTTCTTATTTCAATTGTTCTCTTGTTGCGGCGCGCAACCCGATCCCACCTTACAATCATATTCCACCCTTATTTCTTCTTATCACTCCACCCTTATTTCTTCTGTTGCGACGTGCAACCCGATCCCACCGTACAATCACATTCCACCCTTATTACTTCTCAACATGTCATCCTTATTTCACTTGTTGCGGCGTGCAATCCCATCCTACCGGACATCATTTATATAGCAACAACAATCAACAATTTAATCACAAGGATTTCTACCATCAAGAGTATAAATTTATAA